>VYXH01003319.1:39182-102021 GCA_013397275.1 Burhinus bistriatus
GGGGGAAAAAAAAAAAAAGGAAGCCAATCCAGGGAACTACAGGTTAGTCAGACTCACCTCAGTCCCTGTGAAGGTTATGGAGCAAGGAGGCCATTTATGGGAAGTCATTTTTAGGCACTTGAACAAGAAGGTGGCTGGGAACAGCCACACAAATTTACCAAGGCAAATAACTCCTGACTAGCTTGACTGCTTTCTCTTTTTAAATCACTGAGAACAAGGGGAGAGCACTGTATATAGTGTGTTTAGGAAGGTCTTCGACATCATCTCCTATACAATCTTGATACTCAATCTGTGGAGAAATGGACTGTATGGAAGGTTGGGTGGAAAACCAACTAGACCACTGAGCTCAAAGAATAACGATCAGTGACTGGAAGTTCACCTGGCAGCTAATTACTAGTGGCATTCCTCAGAGGCTAATACTAAAGCCCAAATTACGTAGATTCTTTATTAAAACCTGGACAAGGTGACAGAATGCATTCTTCACAAGTTTGCTACCGACACCAAATGTGGAGAAGCAGTCCATGTGTTGCAGGGTAGGGTTCAGAGGGACCTCAACAAGCAGGAGAAAGGGGCAGACCAAAGCCTTTTGCCATATATATAAAAAAAAAAAAAAAAGAAAAAATAAAGGTAAGTTCTGCATCTAGGACAAAACCAAACCAAACCAAGAAAACAAACAAACAAAACATGCAGCAATATAGACAACAGTATAAGTTGCAACCCTGGTGAAAATGATTTGGAGCTCTAACAGACCATGAATTCAACATGGGTCACCAGTGTAACCTTGCAGCAATGATGACTACCGACTAGCTGGCCTGCATTAGCAAAAGCACAGTTAGTGGTCAAGGGCAGTGATTCTTCTCCTCTACCTGAAACACACGAAAGTATATGTGGAGTATTATGTATATTATGTCCCCTTTGGGGTCTTCCAGTGCAAGAGAGAGATCAAAAAACTAGAGAGAATCAAATGGAGGGCTGCTAAGATGGTGGAGTACATGAAATAAAAGGAGAGGCTGAGGAAGCTCTGCTTTGCCTCAAAAAAAGGTGGCTATCTAGGGATATAACTGCACTCTTCTGCTACTTAAAGGTGGGCTAGAAATGAGACTGAGCCAAACTCTTCTCAGAGGTGTTGGTTTTGGGTTGGTTTTTTTTTGTTGTTGGTTGCTTGGTTGGTTTGTTGTTTGGTTTTTTTTTTTTTTGTTGTTGTTTTGTTTTTTTTGGTTTTTTTTTTTGTTTGTTTGTTTGTTTACTAGGCACGGAAATAGCTTGCCCAGGAAGACTGGAATCTCCATCACTGGTGACAGTGAAAGTTTGACTGCATAAACTCCGAGCAATCTGACCAGACTTTGAAGTGGGCCCTGCTTTGAATAGACTAGCTGATCTTCTGAGGCCCCTTCTCACCTAGACTATTCTGTGATTTGAAACTTCTGTCATTAAAATACAGAGGCTTCGAAAGGATATGCCTAAATTGTGAAATCAAATCCATAACAAAAGTGGCAACTGCATGTATCTCTACTATTATAAACGGCCATGGTATAAGATGCTGTAATATTTGTTATGACTTAGGAGAATATCCTTAGTGAAAGAGCTGAGCTTTCATTAATGTTGGCCTGACATTTGCAAAATTGATTTGTTTTGACATTTAAAGCACTTCTGTTGTAGTGTGGACTCATGTCTGACATTAAGCAAACTAAATTACAGTGGTTTTGCTTAAAAGCTTCCCATAGAACACTATTATTTTACAATGCAGATGAAAATGGTTCTAGTAGAAGCAGGCATATTTTAAAAAACAGAGCAAAAACAGAGCAGGTATACTGACTTATCTGGAAACAGAATCCTTAAATGAAGAATATCTAAAGCATTAAATGTTGGTCACTGGAAATAAATGAATGCTCGCACAACTTCAAGGCTTAGTCATAAAACTTGGAATCCAATTAAAAGTTTGAGGTAATGCATCAAGAACCTTATCCGCATTTTTATCTTAAGAGAAAAAAAAAAAAAGCTTATTACTTAAAAATAAATAGGAAACACCTGAGAGAGCACAAAAGAGACTAGCTCCAACCTCTGAACTCTTATTTTAGTAGTACTACAGGTCTTTGACTCATCTTGGTTTACATTTGAAATGCATAAATTGATCACATAAGCAAAACAGATCAAATTAAAAAGAGGTGGCTAATTTCCCTCTGTGTGAATCTTATATCTGAATGTTCATTTAATATTAAACTTCGTAGTTTTCTTCTGGTGCATCACAGTGATTCAAATACTGTTTTGGATTCAATTTGCTATTTAATCACAATGGATAACAAATCACAGGGTTCTTCTGGGATTTACATCTGAAATGTATACAACGCAGGATCCAAGATTGTAACCCACAGTATTATATTCTTATTCTTACCTATTAAAACTCCAGGAACTAAGATCAAGTAAGCTTTATGATTAATCATACACGCACTGAATATCCCAACAAAGAAGGACTACTCCAGCATGCCTGCCTTTTTCCCCATTATCCTCCTACGGTAAAGGTGAACGATGGCATAAAAGCACCACTGCACCCGATAGAAACCACCTGGGGAATCTCCACACTTTGTGGGCTCCCCAGTTGACCATGGCAGGTCTCTGTGCCCTGGTTACCGCTGCAGGCCACACCCTCTATCTTATATATTAAGCAATGTACTCCCTCCTGCTTTTCTGTGAGGCAGCAGTGACAGCAGAGCCAGAAGGAACCTTTCATCCCCTTTGCTTTCTATATTCTCTTGCGTGTTATAATGCCTTAGCTTGTTTACCAGTTTCCCAGGATTTCCAGATAGTCTCCCAGGACTCTGCTAGACAGATCCAGAACTGCTTAATTTCCAAGATCAGTTGAAAACAAACCAATGTAGTCAATGTGCATATCACACATGTGGATGTTAAATGTCTTCCTATATTCCTTTCCTAAATTTTCATATCAATAATGTCAATACCATAGAGCTCCATAAGGAATTATGGAAAGCTGGAAATGCACTTTCATGTATTTTTTTCTTTCCCAAGCTAAAAAGAGCGAGTGAGTGTGTGCATGGTATTCTTTCACATAATGATCTTTTCCATATCTTATAACTTATATCTTATAACCTCTGTTAAATCATTCACTCATTTTATAGCTCAAAATGGGTTTTGACATAAACATGGTATTCAAGATGAAGTCCTGTCATCAGCTCTATGACATTTCACAGCTGCTTTCTAAACGGTTATGTCTCCACCCTAATTTTTCTTGTCTGCTTCTTCACTAAATTGTCCACTTTGACATACAGATCTTTTGCATAATGATTACAATTAAATTTAACTTACATCTTGGAAATATTTATAATTAACTGAAATTAGTTGTTCTGAAGCAAACGGCACTCCACTCGTCAACCCTATAGACAACCACCACGCTGTTCTTTTTCCTGGATCATCCTTCCCCCTAGTCTTTTCCAGACTTAACTAAATTTATGATTTTGCAAGAGCTATGAATTCTTCCCTCTTAGGAAATTCTCTTTTTGTTTGTTAACATAAAGGAATACAAAATATCAAGCCTGAGAGAACTCAAATATCACATATTTTGTTCTGAGGGACAGCTCTAGAACCCATATTATCTATAGTCGTTCAGCTTACTTCTCTTACTAAACACAGCAGAAACATCCTAACAGTATATTCTCCTCTGGCAGACTCACCTTTGTATGTCAGTTCATTTGCAGGAATGCACATGTATTTTAAAAGTGTACATACAAAAAAGAAGGAAAATAAAAGACCTGTCCTATTAAAAATGGAATTTAAACCGGCAACTAAACTGTATTTTTTCCATTAACTTTACATAGGTCATGCATTAAATAAACTGTGTTTTAAGCACTCTTAATTTGAAAATAAAGCAAGCTCAACCTGATTATTCTCAGATAACTGAGTATTGTTTTTAATACCTTGTAGACTATTAAGATTTTTTTTTAATTTTTTTTTTTTAAGGATGGAATGAAACAGCTCAAGTGCTGAAATACATGAATTTGCATTTTAATACATTTCTGCAGACTGCTATGTCAAGCCAAGGACATCATAATAAGCTTACTTAGAGTGAAATTTCAGTTTAAGAGGAAAAGGACCTCTATCAAAGCTATTTTATATACTTCTCTTAGCTGATACTTTTCACTACCAGTGTCATGACTGTAGCTGGAGTTCAGGGACAGCTGAAACCTTAAAGCCACATCATTAAATATCAGTAGATAACTCTATTAAATTGATAATTAACTGTGCTAAGAGGAGCCTGCTCAATGTTTTTTTTTAACCTGCTGTTTTCATTGCTCACTAATGAAGATGTAAGAAATCAGTAGTCTCAGCATCACTTCCAACAGTGTTAAATCATTGTCCTTGAGAAGGAAATTATTTTAATACTTAATATGTGCCTCTATTGATCTGAAAGAGTGGTACCACTTGTATTTTCTAATCATGCTAAGAAATCTATAAACATTAAAAATGTTCCAAATTACGCACTATTGCTCTCCTTGCCATTTTCATTTCCAGTGACTAATGAACATCAAAAACTAGGGAGTAATTTAAAAGTCCACAGGTAATTACTGGAAAGTAAACTGGATCATTAGTCTATGACTTTTACACTGAATAAACTGCTCAGTACATGATTGCTGTTGTTATTCAACACTTGTAGTTGCTTTATCATGGAATCAATAAGAATTTGCAGTCTATCAGGATTGGAAAATTTGAGTACTCTGATATCATGTAAAATGAGTATTAGTAATCTTGCAATTACATATAGTACTGTCTTTAATGATGTAACACTTTTACACGCTGTTTAATAAATGGATAATATCTTCAGGTTAATTAACATGCTGCCTTATACTGCTTGATTTCTTTGCCTATTGATAGGAGATGCATTTGTACTTTGTTCTTAAAATTTATGTTAAAAATGAAATGTTAAGGCTTCTAGATCATAAAACACCTTTTCTTGTTGTTTTTAAGGTATTTCCACTCCCTAAACTCAAACACTATAAGGAAGCGTCTCAAATCCAAACAATGATGCAAATATGTCTGAAGTGAGCTTCACATTAGCAGGCTTGATAGCAAACAGCTTACCATAAATGCACATCCACGGTGCTTACAGGAAAGAAATAAACCTGTGTTCAGCCTTTGTTTACATTTGTCATCGCACCAATGCTGCTTCACAAAGCAACCCTCAACAACCCAAAATCTTGAAATACTTCTGTTTCAAGTGTGCGTATGCACTTGCTACATCAAAACCTCATTGGTTTAGGCTCTTGTGCATTGTATCTATGAAGAATAAGCGTCAGAAAGAGGTACTAGTGTTACGGTGTATATCAGTCTCTCCAGATCGAAGTCGTAAGCATTTATATGTTTTCAGATTCAACACGGTTATTGCATTAACTGCAAAAGGCTTTGTTAGGCTGCTGGATTAAAGGCTAATCTCCATAACCACAAAGGAGTAAAGAGGAAGAGCGACAGGCTGAGGAACGCCAATAACCCAGTCAGAGCCACCAGAAGCCCCTGATCTGACTCCCTCCGGGGCTGTCAGAGGAGAAGGATCAATCAGACAATTGTCCTGGAGCCACACTCCTCACAATGGAAGAAGCTCCTGGATCACTTCACAGACCAAGTGGCGTTCCTGCCTACGACTTTCCAAATATAGGACAGCTTTGCTAGAATCTTTCCCTTATTTTTTCAGGTTTTAAAGATGCCAATATTATTTAGATTATGAAAAATTGCAAATCAACTGACAGAACTGAAACTCATGAAAAGATTATACTTGAAAAACTGTTTCTGTTGAAAAGCAGAAGTTTGACCAAAAAAAAAAAAAATTACCAAATCCAGAATTTTGGGAAATTTCAATAATCTTTGACACAAAGAAAAGTCTGTCATTATTCCATATCATACAATCTTCTATAAACATAATATACTGTCATTTCTTTATTTTCCCATACACCTTTACCAAAAGGTATACTTGGCTGTAATGCTATAACATCCAAACTTCTAGAGCTGCTAAGTTTTCAGCTAAACAAGTTTCAAATGTCATAATAAAACCAAAATGCCATAATAAATACTATCTTAAACAGATTACCACAAGTGAGTAATCTCTGCCTTAGAAGAATGCACAAAGCAGAGACACACATGTACACCCACCCGTTTTGAGTGTTTGAACTTCCTTTCAATTTTTCTAGAAAAGGGAAGGTGCACTGAAGTATTTCCAAGTGAAGAATCTGATAAGAAACCCCCCACAAATCACTACCAATGCTACTAGTCACAATGTTGTCTCTGGAAAATGCTAATAGGTCTCTGAGCTCTCCACATTCGCTGGTAGGATTCAAAGTAAATTACTGCTTATCAAAATATTTACCTATTCATAAAAAGCCAACTTGGTATCTAAAAGATCATATGGTAAATAGAACCAATTTAGTATCATATGGAAGATCCAAATTTTTCATTATATAAATGACTCCACACACACTAATAAAGTGAAAAAAAAGACAGACAAGTCTCACATTCTCACCATATGAGCAGGTCATCGAATAAATAAATGTATAGATAAAGCAAGAATTTTCAGTGCTGTAGAAGCTGAATGCAAATGATGACAGAATTCAGAAAGATAAGCTCTCTTTACACAGTTTCCAAAACATCAGTTACTTTTAATATTTCTTCTGAATGCATAAGCAGTAACCTCTTAAGTACCATGGGAGCACTTAACTACAAAAAAATACTAGGATAAGAGGAGACATGATGAATGAGTAACCAGATGTACTTCATAATGACCTACCTTGCTCTGCAGTAGAATATCCAGGGTCAGGGACTCTGAACACTCCAATACAAAAACAAACAAAAAAAATCCTAATTAAAAACCACTTCTTTAACAAAACCAAATTCTATTCCATTGTGATTATTTCTTACTAGAAACAAAGTCAATGTGTTTTACTTACAGCAAAAGCTGGAATAGAACCATAAACCTTGATTCTTGTGTACTTTCCTCTGACAGCCACGTGAACCACCAACACTGTCATTCAAAAGCTAGCAAGAAAAACTGACAATTCTGATCACTGTGCTTTATACAAACACTAGACGCATATAAATGAAGCTGTATGGCATAAGAAAGTAGACAGGAAAGTTTCCTGGGTTCTCCAAATTAAAAGCAGAGGCAACAGCTATTTCTGAGAGGACAGTTAGTACAAAATACAGCAAGTCCTTCAATAAAAGAAAGGGAGAAGCTGCGGTAGGCATCATCTTTCCTCACAATCAACAACTTCTTTTCTTCCTACTGATGGATTTCAGGCACTTTAAAAAACAAAACAAAACAAAACAAAACAAAACATGAAAAACCTGCCACCCTCCAGGATAACAATCTCTGCGTATTACCCTACTATTACAGTTCTAGGAACAAACAAAAATTATTCTTTTGCATTTTGACACCATCAGATCATTTCTACTTCCTCTTTGAGACAGGTTTACTGACAAGTGATTTTCAAAATAACCGAGAATGGCACAAGAATGGCAGTCAAAATGAAATAATCCTGCCAACTCCATGCAACCAAAGTTCTCCTACTCCTATGTTGAATGTCATTGTCTGCAAAATGGGAACAAGAAAGGTCAGTCCCCATGCCCATTTCATGCTCATCATCTTGCCTGAAAATGCCTAAGATACCAACTATTGAGAATCTCATACTGAATTTTATCATAACGACAGCTTTGTTTTGCAGGGAGTATTAAGATATCATATAGGCTATTTTTTACTTGGTGGATTCATACTGAAACTACATAGAAAGGAAAGTAAATTATTTTTTCTAGAGAAAGATTAGAAGAAAACAATATTATAATAGGTAATAGTATCATGATTTATAAGATTTGAATACTTTGTCGGTTCAACATCAGAACTGACAGTGAAATGCTTTACTGAAAAGGAGGATATTGTGGTATGTACATAATGTACTGGGAGAAAATCTTGACCTACATTTAAAATCTGCATGTCCAGTTTGTAGGAATTTGGAAAACTAGGTGAAGTAGAAGCTTTTCACTGTGTACATGCAAAACTAAGACATTTGGAGTAAAGAGATCTGGTTTAAACCTATGGACTGTTTCTTCCTACTCTAAAACAATTCAAACAAATACATTTAATTTAATACATGATTTTCAAAGATCACTAAAAATCCAGGCTACTCTAGCAGAAAAGCAATGACCAAAACATGTAATCAAGCAGATAATTCCAATGGGTTAATGCATATTGATATTGAAATAAAATGAAAGGGAGAAGGGGAAAAACACAATCTATACACAGAGCAGTTATGGGAGACAGGGGACTGGTTCAAAGCACGTGGAAACAGAGAAATTACTATTACAGAAACTCTTATTAAACCCATAAGAAATGCACTCCAAGTGTGATTTTTTTTCTCATACATTTCCTGACTAAATCAACCTTCTGAAAATCAGCTTTGGCCTGCTGCCACCCACTTGCTTCATTTGCTGACTTTTCATATTCAGCACTTCACCATTCCGTAATGCCTGTTTACATGACAGGAATTTAAAAGGTTGAACAGATATTAATGAAGTCACTCGAGAATATAATATAGTCTTTAATGAAAAGTAAGGTTACTCTCGAGTCACTGTAAAATGACTGACACTAGGGGCCAAATTCAAAGCCCACTGACCCCAAAGCAAAGGTCAGGTTTTTTACGTCTTGTTTTTATCTCTTTCAGCCTCAAAATACAGATGTTTCATATTATCAGACTGGATACTTATGATTATAATCCACTTCGCAAAATTAAAGAGAAATATTGTGATGAAGGTAAATAAAGAACAGCAAGAATTCACCTTGTTAACATTTTTTATATATATAGTTTTAAAAATATTTACAATAGCAGCTGAAGAGTGGAATTTTAGAGACGGAGGAATGGCACAAAGAACCAAAAGAGGCTCCAGATTTGTCCCATTGTAGCAAGTGAAAGTTTGAGTGACCACTGAGTAACCACCAAGAAAAAACCCTGAGTCCAGCATCCCTTTCAGACCTTTCAGGGAAGACTACAGAGCTGTCTTCTCACACACTTTCAGGATGATTTGTTTGGTTTGCTCTGCTTACATTCCAAGCTAGCAGGAAGGACACCAGCCAACCCTGCTCTAAAACTCATGTGCTCAGAACTACCGAGACGTCATGGCACAGAAAACGTAGTTGGTCTTATAAGCTCAGTGGCATAGCTCCAGTAATCTTCCAGATCAGATAAATTGAAACAAACATGATCGTTGTTTCCGTTAAGCCAACGGACACAAATTCCAAGTATATATAAACAGAGATTGTGAAGCAGCTGGTATCTCATTACTGATCCCTTTCCTAAGCCAGTATATCTTTATTTAGAATTTCACATTGCTAAGTATATGACAGACTGGGATTTTGAAAACTCATTTGATTATAAAGTAAAAATTCCTCACCACAGAAGGCAAGGATGCTCCACACAAAAGGAAACTCCATGGTTTGCTAATAACTAAACACAAACCTGCTGAGCTTTTGATCAGGTAAGGAAGTCTTACATTGTTTCTGAAGCTCATTAAATTGAAACTCCTACAGATGAAATGTTCCGGGTATGTTGGCTTAACCACAGAGAATTTTATCTGTGGTTCTTCCTGAAGTGTCCAAAATTACTTATGAAACACTCTTATTGTTTCAAAAAAACCCCCAAACAATAAAAACAAAAAAACCCAATGCCAAATAAGCAAGCAAACAAATAAAACCCAAAACACTAACAAAACAGAAAGCCTCTGCAACCTCAGCAGAACAGCTAATGTTCTTTGCCTTCCCCGTATGCATCATGCATCCTCACAGAATAATGGATGCACTCAGAGCTGCTGGTGTCAAGACACATTGTTAACCACTGCCAATTAGCTCCATTTCCACTAAAGGGAATGGGAGTTGAAAGCAGCTGGCACTGCAAAAGACCGGAACTTTAAATTAGGCAGAAATTGCAATACGGTAGACAGAAATTGTCATCCTAACAGTCTTAATCAATACTGGCATGTATTGAAGTGCCCACTACCCACTGCCTTCCACAACGCAAACAGCCTGGCACTCCTTGGTTGCCATGGAAACTGCAGGATCGCTCCCATCACACCATGCTCCCATTTTAAATTCTGCTGCAGCGCTGAAGCATCATTTCCACTGCACGACGACGCACATTTATTACCGAAGAATTCTGCTACTACATCGTCACATCGGAAGGTCACAAAAAAAAGGAAATTTACAACACACATAAAATCTGTGCAATTTTCAAGTGTCTGCCTTACAGTTATCAACATTAGAAACAGCCTCCTATGAATAGAAAGTGCCACCAACATTCTAGGTGACAAAAAAATACATACCACTCCTTCTTTATTTTTGTGTGGGGAAAGGAAATCTATTCTCAGTTGTTTAATACATAAGATTTTATTAATTTCAACATTCCAGACTGTCTGTACAGTGTCATTCTTGCACACTTAGAAAAAAACAAGTTAATGCACAGAGTACATTGTGGCTTGGATAACAAAAGCACTGTAGCTATTGTAAGTCCTCATCAAAATTTTTTTCAACACAAATTTAACATTTCAACAAACAGACACATTAGACACATATAATGCTTATTTACTAACTGTTCCCCATTGTATCCCTCCACTCTACTGGGACTTTAATGCCCCCAAACAAGGTAGTTGAGGTCAGAACTTCAAACATCACTAATCTTTACGTACTTGATGTATTTCACAACCCCTGTAGCTTCCGGAATACCTCATGTGTTTGTTACTTCTCTTGAGTTCCTGTGATGTCCCATGTTAGAAGCTACTATATATTATTGTATGTATTATAATATATAATATATTATATTGGTTGTATATTATATATAATATTATAGTATTTATTATATATAATACACATTAAAGATATAGTACACACATATACATATATCTTATATAATATATTATACTATATTATATAATGTAATTTTATTTAATATATGATAATATATCATATGTATTATTTATATTATAGATATATTAGATTATATATATATTTATAGTGTCCCTCCCCAGGGCAGGGGGGTTGGAACTATGTGAACTTTAAGGTCCCTTCCAACTGTAACCATTCTATGATTCTACACTATCTGATGGCATGCCTCAGAGCTTAGGACAAAATCCCCAGATGCTGTCTACTTAAACCACCTCACTGAAAAATCCAACAGTCTGATCTTTTATACTGATGATACAGCATGAATAAAAAAAAACAAACAAGAAAAGACATAAATTCGCTAATTTTGATTCCTTTCTTGGTGCATGAAGAGAGCTAAATTTCTTAGAACAGCAGTCCAATAAATGAAAAAATTGAAAAATAAATAAATGGGGATGCTACCTTCAGATGTCTAATAAAGCATGGGTGTGAGTCCTAAAACACTGCCAACTTTAGAATCTTGTTGCCTCCAAAGACAGTCTTAAATTCTCTCTTTGGAATAATTTTGGCTTTTTTAAAAAGGTGGTTTAAAATTTAATTAGAAACTGTTATACAGAGGCTCATATGCTTACTTAGATGGTAAAAATTCTGGATTCAAATCCATCCTTCAAACAGATGATTTCCAGGCACTTATTATACCCCCGCATCTGAAGGAAGAGCTCTAACCTGAACATGACATTTCTTATGGTGAGGGATCCTTTCCGCCACCTATATTGTCATGCTATTATGGTTTTTGTTTGGGGTTTTTTCCTATCTTACTTCGCCTCCTTCACCTGAGTGCACATCACCAAAACAACAGGTTTATGTCTCTTTTCCTGATTAATCTACTGCTCAATGGCAATTACATTCAGCTGGGAGACAGGGAATGATACACAAACTAGGTTAAGTGCAAACTATGAATTGAACCAATACTCTCAACTTCCTGGTCACATATCCTGATCAACAGGTTATTACATAAATGTAAAGGTACTTCCTCCACTCCATTCCCACCTTTGCACGTCAACAAAAGTAGCCTGTATTTTACTTACATTCCTAAGCGAATTTCTTGAAGGGCAAATTGTTGATGCCTCCCTGTAAAGGCAAGGTTTAGAGGCTAACATGTTCACACAAAGCAGGACTTACAGAAAGAAGATTCCCAGTACTTGGAAAAATCTGAAGTAAAATAAAGAGACACCTGTTGATGTACCCAGTATCTGACTGAGCAGGATTCTATCACAGTTTTTCAGCTGTGCAGCTTTGCATCAACCTAAATCAAAAATTGATTTTTTTTGCCCAAAAGCTTTACTGATCATTTTAGCAAATTGGATAAAATGAAATCTTATTATAGCACGAGGTCTGCAGTACAGCTGGGAAGCCTTACCAGCACTGAATCAGTCGAGTGCTCCTTGTCTACACTTTCTACTTCCACCCTGTAACTCCAGAGGTGACAGAAATGGGCTAAGCTCCTTGCAGATCTCACAGTACAGTTTCCTGTCCATCCCCACATTTTCCCCAAAAATACATTCTTTATAAAAGTTGAGTTAACGGCTTTATGTGACAGAGAGAGAATTTTGAGGAGTACTCACTAAACAGAAGCCTTTGTATTCCTAGTATTTTTAGTGTTCTTTTTCATAACATCAGCTGAAAAAACGAACCATCTTTACACCACCAATAATACAAAGCAGGTTATAAATAAAGTTTGATCTTACCTATCCCACTTCTAAAGAAGTGTAAATGCACAGGAAAAAAAAAAAAAATTCTCCCATCTCTTGGTGAGGTGGCTAATATGACAGTGCTCCTTCACCTGACCAAATACTGGATTTGCTGTTAATCCCTGCAATATACAAGGACGGCTCCAGCTAAATCAGACTCCATTTGAAATGTCATTGAAACTCTGTTTTCCCATCAGAGAATAGCTCACCAGATGCCAAGGCTCTGAAAACCTATCTGCAATCAGCAAAAAGTTAAGTACAAAAATTCTTCTGTTACACATAGCAAGGGGGACAGAAGGGCCTCCCAGGCTAACAGCTCCAATCCTCCTCAGTATCCTCTTCCCTACACACTCCCCAACTCTGAAGTTCTCTGGCCATTTGTCAGGCAAGTGTTAAGAAAGAGCTGGCTTTCAGCATAGAAAAGCCTCACTTGTTTCTCCACTGTAGAAGACTGAAAAATCTGTTGAAAAATAGTCCATTCTTATCACTATGAGACTGAATATATAAAAAATAATGATAATTTCTAGTAAGAAGTAACTCAAATAAAAATGGAACAGGGATTAGCCTTCTAATGTTCTCCAGCATCCCGCTTTTGATGAATTATAATATCCTTAGTCTACTACATCACTGTTTCACATTAACAAACATGCTAGAACCTGAAACTATGTTCCAATAATGGTTGTGTTCTCATACCAAAGACAAAGTGTGTTCCCAGTCACGTTCTAGAGCAAAATTAGTAACAGTGATTCCACTGTCACTGCTCATGGGATAATTTCTATAAAAGAAATGCTAAAAGATTATGTTTTTCTATAACTGCAAATGTATTTGGTTGAGTATGCTGTAATTATTGCAGTAATTAAACTCATTACTTAAAAAACACTGCACAGGAATGTGGTCTTCACAGCTTTAAATGGGGGGAAAAACCCCAAAACTTATTATGATACACATGCATTCAGTGTTGGTGGTTCACTAAAACAAGCAGGTGTCTATACTTATCTCAAGCTTCAAGAGTGAAAAATTCCTGAATGCTCTTTGATATGTTAGGTAAAGCATTCACTGGTACAAGACTAGCATCTGAATTTATGGCTCAATTGATCATTAGTTTTACTATGAGATTTCAAGTGTAAATACCTCACTTCAAGGCAAATGACAGGTTGCCTTTTTCTACATGTTTTTATCTGCAAGGCAAAAACACAAACAAGTTGAAACCAGAGGGCATTTCTGAACTGCAGCTTGTTTTGGCCTTTACCTTTAATGTTCAAATAATAATGCAAAAGACGAAAAAAGATGTATATGTGCAAGTCCTATATCCTACTGAACTACTCTTCCAATGTATGTATAGTTCCAAGAGTCAGAAACCAGTTATCTAATTAGGTAATTGCCAGTGCAGCAGTTTAGTTTAAGGTGCTTTAAAGATGCTCTTTGGCAGCCTCTTAAATTTGCATACCTTCAAGAACTTCCAAATGTAAAGCACATCATACTTGCAGAGGCTCTGTAAGTAGCTGCCTGCTAGCAAGATATCACTAAGAACCATTCTGAGCGTATTTCAGACTATTTGAGAAACAGCACAGTGATTTCAAAAGTTGAGGAATGTCAGAATATATATGCCTATTGTTTTAACCTGAAACAATAGGTATTGTCAAGAATTTAGAGGGTTTTTTCCTTTCTTTCCAAGATCATCTTTCCATCCTCACAGTAGGGTTTCTAGAGCACCAGCATCATCACATAATAGAGAATAAGTATCCTTTGCTCCCTTCAATCATTCCTCCATACATTCTTCTGTAAGACGGTGTGAAAGAAGCAGGCAAACTGTAGCTGTTCAGTTTACCCTCAGCTTCTCTCTCAAAGGAAGAGTTTCTGTAAGGTGCTAGCTACACAGCACAAGTGTTGCACAGCAACGATCCTGCTGTGAACGTGGGTCACTGTGGAAGATGTCAAGCAGAACGGACTAAGAGTGCTTTTACTTACGCTGACCCTGGCCCTTAGAGCTGCAGCACAACTTGACAGGTATGTTCACAGACAGAGAGTTAATCTGAAGTAAATCTTAATACCCTACCTGTATCTCAACTTCTCAATTTAAATTCACCTGGCCATCCAGTAAAACCCTGCATGAACCATCAAAATCCAGGGCATAAATTTGGCCTGTAGCTGGTCAGCCTCACAGATTCCTTTTGCCTCTGGAACCTATACACACTCTCCATCTCCATGTAAAACTGGTTAGCTGTAACTCCCTAATATTATTTCTGCTTTCCTCACCTACACGGTCTCTACTCTTCACAAAAACAGAGGAAATCTAACAAAGCCTCCAAAGCACTTCCTAGACAGGCTTTGACTCCAAGAAGAAACAGATACAAATGGAAATCTGGGTATGAGCTATAAGATGTGATGACAATGTCAGCAAAGTGTTAAGCCTCATTATGCAGAAAGAATCCTGCATAGAACTGACCAGCCTCTATTGATCAATTACTACTGCTTCACAGGAGCAGTATACAAATTTTCCTCAAGTTTTCCTCTCGCAAAGAAAGAAGCGATCGTTTAGTATCTTCTGTTTCCCAGACAAAAGATTTCTTCCCTCAACTGGGTAGATCTCCTCAAAGCTGGCAACACATGCCATATAGTACCATAAGTTCTCAACAGCATAAAGTCACCTCACACTTGAAGAACTAGCTTAATTTACCCAGCAGAACAAAATGAAGTAATTAATTTTCAAATGAGACTTAAGGATGATGTACACGTAACATATTACTGAGTATTAGTATGCTCAAGGTAGATACTTAAATAGATTATAGTGAAAAATAGTACATGAAGTCAATCGTGTATTATATCCTATGGAAGGAGCTAGTACTAATTCATTGTCCTATGTGACTTCTTAAATAATTTCCCATCATAAATCCAAAATCTTTTTTCAGATTATGGCTAGTATGAATCTGTATGTCACTCAACTGTAAGTTAGACAAAAAATCCATCCCTTTATTCTTCTTCCTTTTAAAACAGTAACTAACTGTAATATGATTCATAGATCTTAAAAAAATTGCTAACTACACACTTAACTATTCTGCATTGTTTTCTAAAAATCACTATGAAATTAAACACTATTTGAAAGACCTTGACAATTTACCTTCTATAAATAAAACAAACATTTTGTACGTTAACATAGATCTGCACACATAGTTATACATTATTATTAAATAACAGTTGATAAATTTTTCTATTACATATATATAATGACTGAACAGTCCCAGAAAATAATCAGGTAGGTTAGTGTGGATGACACCATAACAAAAGTTGTATTATTCATAGGAAAAATAATCTCTAAAGTTCATAAATATTTGAGGCATTCCAAATGACTTTCAAGTAAATATGAAACAATGTAATATTTCTTAATTAAATCATAAGAAAGTTAATTTCATATAGTTTGAATGTAAATCATAGGAAACATTAGTTATTTACATATACTAATACAACTTAATATTAAGATCTATGCCTTGAAATTATAACATGATTTTTTTATGGAATTAAGATTTCCAAGTCATTGGGAGCAACAAGATTAAAAAAAAAAAAAATTAAAAAAAAAAAAAAAAAAAAAAAGTTAGGCTCTGTAACTACAAATAGCAGACTGCTGATCAGACTAGTTTTGGACACTTTCAACAGCAAACTACATTTCTCATTGAAAATTGCTTCCATGCTGCATCATATGCTGCAAAGTAATGGGCTGAGCTGCAAGTGAGAATGCAGAGATGCAGAAAGAGCTTGACGTTCTTTTCCTGGCCAAAGAAATTGTGATTACTAGTACTAAAGAAGGAAACAAGATAGTGGCAGAATTCAACATTTCTCAGTGTTAAAAGGTGTGTTGCACTGTAAAACAATATGGTATTCATTCATTCATATATAATTATTATTCTGAATATTTTAAGCTACAAATGCAAAGGGACAAACATGAATATTTAATATTTTTTAAATGTAATTATTACCTCAGTTGTATCCTTTTGCATCTCATCTCAGTAAAAAGAGAGAAAAGGTTTGACTCGCAATTCTGCATGCAATTTATTTTGTCCAAAACTAGCTTGAGGGAAAATGATGACTTAAAACATTTTGAAAAATAGCAACAAGACCAGGGAGGATGGTTCTGAACATACAGAACATTGCAGGTCTGTATTTATGGCAGTCCCACTGATAAAGATACTCAGCTATTTTTCCAATTCTCTGACACTATAAAACTCACAGTACAACCATTTCATTCAGACACAAAATATATGTAATCAAAACTCACTAATGAACTTAAATTTTAATTTTAGCATCATTAAATTTACATTGTATGCTGTACTTTGTTAAACATTAGCCATCTATACTCCCATTTGCAATACTAAAAATGTACTGGAAACTTAATATCAAAGGTGCTTTATAACACTTCAGTAACTGCTTCCCAAATATGCAAAGAACAATGATGATACCCTAGGTAACACAAAACACAGGTTAGCACTGAAACCCATGTCCTGATCTAGCTAATCCACAGAAATTTTCATATTGCCACCTCAGGCATTTGAAAGGGATTTCATGTTTTCCATAAATATAGACTTTCATACATTATAATAAAAGCTTTTAAATTCTCATACTGTTCTGTACTTCTTGTCAGTCAGAGCAAGAAAGATTTCTCAGTTGTCCATCTTTTGCCTTTTTACCTAAGTAATGCCTAAGTGCATAAGTACAATTATGGTGCATTTGTGTGTGTGACTAGAATCAATCTCTGTTTAATGATACAAGTTGCAAAATAACCTGTATTTACTAGAAATATTGAAATGGAGTGATTCTGTTCTGGAGTTTTGTTTTAGGGTTTTCTTTGTTTGTTGGTTTGGGTTTCTTTATTTGGTTGGTTGGGTGGGTTTTTTACCCTCACTGAAAAAATAGTAAGCATTATTAAAAACATTAAGCTTTAAAATAAATCAGAAAATTGTGGGCATTCAACTAAACAAACAATAACTTATTGTGGAGGTTGTAGCTGTACAGATCGTCCTACTAATAACACTGATTACACTGTTTTCATATCAATGTTTGCAGACAAATATGCTTAAGTACAAAAAAATACATTTTTCCAAATGTGAATGCATGAGGTTTTATCATCCTTCTAAAAGATTACTGTTCTTATGACATTCAGGTACTCTCAGTATCACAGGTCTGCTTTGCTGGTTTGCTGATTTCCTTCCTAGGCTCGTTCTACGGATTAAAGCTTCTGTAGAGAAGAGCAAGACATTAAGTGGACAGAAGTATGCACAAGCAGAAGTAGTGAATGAACTTAATCAACACTTGGTGGTTGCTTGCAGTTTTGCATTACAGGATCAGAGTTAATAATGACTGCATGCTAGGAATAATGTTTTTGTTACACGTGACTTTAAATTTGGTGGTTGGGATTCAGTTTACTGCAAAACTTTGTATATACAAAAGGTGTGTATAAAGTTAGATTCCTCACTGCACTTTATAACTTCAAAAGATTTTAGTTGTAGCTGTTATTTTAAAAGAATTTAAGCAAGAGACTAAATTTCAATCATTTTCCAAAAGATGTCAATGAATCTTGATGTTGGATGAAATGGGAGGTTGAGTTCGTTTGTGGGTTCTGTCAGCACAACACTGACGTTTTCAGAGTTTCTGTTTGGGGCTTTCCCTTTGATCAGGGTCAGGATGATTCACTGCCTGGCCCCACAAAACCTGGGGCACCAGGGGACTCTCAAGAACCACACATGAGTTCTTCTGACTGTGTACAAAGGCAGACCTCTCATGAAGTCCTAGTCATGACTTCTAGGTGATCACCACCCACATAGTGGTAGCTTCTGCCCTGTGAAGTACAATTTACAAGGAACTCAAAATTAGACAAAGGCAAAACCAGTCCATTTCCTCCTTTTAAATGTTACTTACATCAGTATTGTAAGAGTTGGATGAATCATGACTCCCCATCAGTAAACATCTATAAATTCTTTCATCTGAACATTTAAGTCATATTAAGAGAGACAAAATGAAAGTAGCATCTCCTCAAGAAAGCGTATAGGATAAGTTTTTCTTGAATATGAAACAGCAGCTGTTAAAGAAGGGTGAACTACTTGTAAAGACACAGTTTTTCCAAAAAGCTATGTTTACAAAAACAGTGGTGTAAAATCCCCTGTCAGTGTCAGTGTATTGTGTTTTAAATAAATAAATCTTAAGTTTACTAAAATGTCTGACATTATATATCAAAACAAACAAAATGAACAAAAAAAAAAACCCACTGGACACACTTCATAGCTCAGAAACCAGCATTAGGATCAAATTGTTCTGCAAAAATATTCCAGTGTTCTGAAATACTTAATTTTTTATAAGATGGCAAGAAACATACTCCTGTTCCTGTTATGATTTACTCTCCCCTCCTCCTGCTGCCATCTCCTCTTATATATTTGTTTCCCATCTTCTTTACAACTGTTCCTCCTTTTTTCCCTCTGCTTATTTCCAGCTACTAGAGTGTCCTACTCATCTTGTATCACTACTGACAGTTCTCCTTGTACAGTCTTCAATTATTACATTATAAATAATCTCTTTGAAATAGTTTAACAAGAATTTAGATTGTCTTGTTTTAATTATTTAGCTGTGATACATTCCAAAATATTACAAGACACAACGTTTCAAGAATACAAAAAGCTTCCTGTCTGTGGACCACATTCCTTATTTGGGAGTTTATCTTAAAGTACTACTATTCTCAAGCAGCCCTTTTAACTTCTATGTATAGTGACTTAAAAGTCACTAGAGATATGAATTCTAAAATCAGCAATGAGTGAACTATTGATGAACACATCCAACCTAGATGGAAGCTCCAAATTGGGAAGCCATTCTTATCTAGCTCAGGGTCAACTGCTGTCATTACTTTGGTTTAGGCAGCCATTGATACGCTGGAAGGTGAACATGGCTGCTAAAGGGGTTTCAGTACTAAAAGATTAGATTTTAGTCTTACTGAAAACTGACTTGTCATTTTAGGCACATGTAGATGTGCTATTAAAAAAAAACAAAAGCCAAAAAACCAAACCAAACCATACCAAAACCAAACCAAAACAAACCCAAAAAACCCAAACCCACAGTAGTTCATAAAACAAGTAAGGAAAAAAAATAATAATCTTAAATTAATCCAAAAAAGCAAGCTTAGGAAAAAGTCTTGACGTGATCAAGTGCCTCATTATCTATTAAAGCTCCCAGCTGATCTCAGTGAAATATTTCGCCTGAGTTTACTCTTCAGTCCCTGACCTTGATTCAGTGCTGTTAAACTAGACACCCTTCTATTTAGAATGGAATCCTAAACATGATGTTTTCAAGACATTTCAAGCATAATCCAGTGAGTTAGAAACTGAGTTGTTATAAAGCCTTAAATCTGAAATGAATCTCCTAAAGCTTATTAAGTGAAAGTTACATGAACTTGTATTCCTGGATGAAATGATGAAAATTTCTGCATGAGGTACTAGACATGAAAAAAAAAAATAACCTTTAGAATGCTCTGCTTGGTACAACTGAACGCCTTTTGAACTGCAAAAAACAATCTGTAGTTTCCATTTTAATTTCCTGTTTTCCCTTCTTAACCTATATCCTTGCCTCGACTGCCATCTCATCAGTCCGTGTTCTACTTTTATTATTCTTCCAGTGTTTCTCAAGTAACATGATGAAAATGGAAGTAGAATGACCTAACCTGCTAAAGACAGAGAATGAGGTGAGAATGATGGATCCTGCTGCACCACCACTTCCACACATCATCGAGTACTGCTGATGTAGTTTGAGGTACATCTGCAGGACTAAGCAGTCATCTCTGGCTCACCATGCTGAGAATATTACTGCTTTTGCGTACTCTGTTGACAGGGCTGCTTTCTCCTGAAAGTCACATACAAAATTTAACACATACAAAATTTGAGAATAAGAAATGTAAGTCCGTTGAATCTAATGAACTATGACCCTACATTTGTAGCTAACCTTTATTGTACATTTGTAGACCTGCACAAAAATAGACCTTTGTTGAGACTTTTTACCAGCCCTATGAATCCTCAACTAACTTTTTTTTTTTTTTTTTTTTTTACCAAAAGATACTCGTTTGTTTGATTTATCAGCCTCTTGTAACAGACAACAACATAGTGATAAACTGCATCATCCTTTATCATAACATGAGAAAAAGTATCTTATCCTTTTGGGAACCATTCACAATCCCACAATACAAAAAAGGACAGGCTTATTGCAGTAAAATGGTGGAAAGTGTCATAATGTAGCTCATCCTTTATCTTAATAAAGATCCTTCTGAATTGTTTTGGGCTACAAAAATATTCACAGGTTCAAAAACAAGCATCTCTGGACATACATCAAACACATTAGTACATGACAGCCATACAGCATCTTCTGTCTGAGGCTCTCATTACTAATGCCCATGTGAAACAGATATTTTTATTATTCCCATCCCATTACTTGATATATACAAAATCCAAGATCACACAGCAGCTGATTGATGGGAGACAACCCAGAAGTTCTGACTACCAGTTCTGGGAGCTAATACAAGGACATTATTCTCTCAAAGCAATTATAATTCAGGTAGCTTCCCACATTCTTAATATATCAGTGAAGGAAAGTTTTTCATTTAAAAAAATAAATACTTATTAAAAAAATAAAGAAAACACAAGTGAAGAAGAACTTTTTCATTTCTGTTTAACCTGTAAATTCAAGTTTCAAGTGTCTTTTCAACTTTTTTTTTAAATAAAAGCAAAACTATTTTTTATTTCATTACACCTCAGCTATTCAAAAGAAAAAAAATACACAAACACAACATACATTTTATTGTTGATTAAAAAGCCCCAAACAAACACCAAAATGCAAAAACTTGTTAGTTTAAATTACTCAAAGCTTTAATGATGTACTGACTGGCTTAATGTCACACTGTAGTGACAGAAGATCAGGAGTCTAATACACCTTCAGAGTCACTCATTTGAAACAGCTAAGCTGATTTCTTATCATACCCTTGAAATACTTCATCTTATTTGTGAAATCATGTTCAGAGACAGCATAGGGGAAAGGAAGGAGAAAAGGCTGCTTCCACCCTTAGACTGCCAAGCATAACACACATGATTAATTAAAACCCAGGTTTCTACTTTAAGGTTCTGAAGTTCCAAAATGCCCTTTTAAAAAAAAAAATAAAAAAAATAACCCCCCACAAAACCCTAATTATAGAAAGGATGGAGACACATTTTTTCTAAATAGTAACTGCAATAATGTAATAGAATAACTGAAGAACAAAATAACTTAACATAGCTAAGAACCATCTTACAAATTGTCATACACAAAAAACACTGCAGTCATCTTCAAATCACAACTGAGAGCCTTAACATGTCAAAATGTTCAGCTTCCAGAAAGGAATATGTGTGTGCCCTTGGTGGTGACTGGTTGACAGAGTCCAGCACATTCTCACTCACCTTGCTCTAGGATGCACCTACAAGCAAGATATGCATCATCCCCAATTGGGGAGAATTACCACACTGTAGTATTTCTTAAGCAAGGTAGATACAATCACTTTTTTTTCTGCTGAAAAAGTGGTTTCATCGACTGGAAAGCTACTGAATTTTAAGATATCTCACATTTCTCCTTCTTTTCAGGATTTCAATCTGTTGGTTAGGCCTTTTAGAAATATAAAGTTTCAACTGGAGTTGCCTCTAGCTTCAACAAGGTGTCGTATTGTTACAACTTTCTGATTACCATTTTTATTTGGAAAAATTAAGATTGTGTATTTTAGAGAGAACAGATTTATGGTAATAAATGTGCTTTAGTGCACGAGTTTCATAGTTGCATGCCATTATTGCATAAAAGTATAGTTTAGTAAATGTCACTTTTATCTAAAGTACTACCAGTTTTTTACAGTCTGTACTGATGAAAAGATTCTTCCCTTGGACTCTGGGCTATTTATTTGGCATTAAAACTTCACTTTACAAAACAGACATAGTGGTTAGCAACATAGCTACACACATAAATATTCAATTATGTCTCTACAGTGCATACAAGTAAAAACAAATCCTTTACAGACCTTTTGCCCTTCTGCTGAATCTTCCAGGTTTAGAATAGATTTATATAATCCATTTGTTCCTAGTTAGGCAGACTTTTCACTTGAAAATACTCAGAAAAAAAAAGTCCAACAATGATGGCTTGATACACCTAAACCTTGTTCTCTATCCAGAGAAATCACACTTGACAGCATTAGTGAAACCTTTCAACAAAAACACTCACCCCTGTGCTGAATCAGTGGCTGTTAATGGCTTCCAAACCCATTAGAGAACATTATGGTATTTTAATGTTGCTGGGGCTAAAGTAAGTCTTCCCTGAACTTACTTCACTGTATAATGTTGTACTTGACCTATTGTGTCCTATCATATAAAATTTTTATTCTTATTCTATGAAATTTTACAGAGAATACCTTTTCTTGTTTACACTATTAGAACTGCGTACTATTAAAATCCTTTTACAGTGAACTCAGGCTTTTATCCTTTATGCTCATTAAAAACATAGACATTCTTAATGCGCACATCTACATATGCAAAGAATCATACTTCTCCCTTTTATTATAGTGCCTTGGGAAACACCTCCGAGAAGCGGAGAAAATCTTTTTATTATGTGGAAATTTGCAGTGCACATCAAATTGTATCATAAGGTCATTTTTTTCATTTGGCATTTCACTACTGAATCTTCATTTTTAAAGAGCTCCAAAAACGTGCAAAGTTATCAGTATTGGAGTACTCCATCTATTCATAAAACGGGGAAGACCAGAAAAAACAGGGGCTCAAATTCCATGTAAACTGGAAGAAACAGTTTTTGTACAATACTCTCACAGTTCTGATAGATCATGACATATGGGTTGCTGTCACATACAATATCATTAACTGGCAACAGATTATGTAGTAGTTAGATCTATGTAGGAGATACCTATTGTGATTTGTCTGCACCAAGTCACCATAACTGTGGATTTCAGTTAATGCCAGCAAATATATATCCAGTATCAAACAACTAACAAAATTCCCCGTCTACCATTTGCATAACTGATATTTTCATGGTTTGAAATAATCAAATCTAAAGACATTTTGTAATTGATTATGCTATGAAAATGTGATAATCTTCTGAAAGTGGTGTTTAAGAAGGAAAAGAGCAACTACTGAATGATACAGCTTACATGACTGAAAAGCTTGTGTGAGTCAACCATTTCTGAACTTCATTTCCAGTTCTGATATGGAGAGCATTCGAGTATGACAAGAACAAAAGATTCTGAGTCATATTTAAAAGAAACAGATTTCCACCACACATACTGCTTCATGTATCTGTATATACGTTCTTCACTCCTTTATCTTCCTATGTATCCCTACATACATAATTCTGCCTTGACTGACATGGCAAGGCATCGAAAAGTAGTTCTCTTTATTATAATACAGTTTGAACTAAAGAACAATTTCCAAGACTCCTACAGACTAATGTCATTTTAGGCATTACAGTACAGGCTGACTAATGTCTCTAAAAGATTGTCCACCTTCTTACCAAGAGATTATACCTCTTCCCCTGAAACAACATAGGAATTCTTTTCTTTTCCAATATCAAGTTTATTAAATTCAAATTAAAATGCCATTTTCCACCCTCACACTTCACTCTTGGGCTACACAGTCAGATAGACTGCTTGTCCCTCCAAATAAACACCTGAGTTCAACAAGCTGCATTTGCTGCTGACCTCATTGCATTTGCTGACCTCAGACCTCTGCCACAGTCAGATTGGATGGGTTTGTGTCAAGCTGCCATTTTGGGTTTGGTGTTAGAAAGCTGTTCCCTGTGCTGCACTCTACAAACAACATGTTCGGTACCAAAGTGGAATGGGGTCTAGCATTCTAGAAACATATGACGCAGACAAACTTTAAAGTACAACATCATTCCTTGACATAATCTTTAGCCTACTTCACCGTTCCATCAAATCACAGATGATGGGTGACGTAGACATTGTTACCAATTTTTGTAATGAGCAGGACCAACTTTATCAAAATACTTGTTTTAGTCTGCTGTCTGTTGTTTCTTGTTCCTATAACTAAATGTACCGTGATTTGGAAACAAAAGAATTACTTATTTATTTAATTAGGTAAAGACAAGAAGAGGTGCCTTGAAACCCAAAGTGCACCAAAATATTTGAAAGACACCAAGTATCAAAAATTAAGCAATGTTGGATCAGAGTTTAACCCATGCACATCAAGAACAGCCCTTTTGCAATCCAAACTTCCTTCTCCAGTTACCTTGGTTGATAAATAAATTGATAAAACTATCCTTAGTAACTCAGCATCAGCCTAATGGGAAACCTACAGGGTTAATGGATGGCTTTCCCCTTAGGTCATCATATTTTAAGGAAAACTTATCTAAAGTCATTTTCCAATTCTGACAGACCAGTAGGGTCAGATGGATAGCTGATGGCATGGGGCTTGAGGTACTGCTAAGAAAGCAGTGTTCCCATTTGACTGGATAGAGGGATGGGGCATAGTTCCAATTGAGGCACATTGTAAAAGCTTTGAGATCAGTCAAAAGAAAACCAAGCCCAAACAAAAAAATCCATCTCCTGATCTTTCCTGGGTATCCAATGAGCTTCAAAAACAGCATACTGAATTATACTGTCAGAATTCTTAATGTTGAATACCGTTATCTTGAAATGAATGTGAATTTGTTTTCATAAAGTTCTTACATGTGAAAACACCTTTCCAGAATATTTCTGAGAATCTCAAGAATAAATAGGAAACATTGCACTATCTAAAGACCACAATGAATACCAAATACAAGTACATTAACCGCAACATTTCTTTAATTTGGTAAGAAATATTAATGAGATGTACACAGACTATTTACTGAGGAATACTCAAAGACAACACAAAAAAATGTTCTTTTTTACTAGCAGGAGATTGCTAGGGCTTCCAAAACAATTCTATACAAGAATAGTATTTGATCCTTAAAGAGCAAAAAAAGTTTATGCCAGGTCTTCCGTTTTCTTGTCTGTGGAAAGACAAGAAAGTGACTTATGGAGAAAAAGGGTTTGGAAAAGGCAAATCACTCAAAGAGGAACAGCTGCAAACCAAGGATGAAGTTCAAATTTTCTGCCTACCTCTAATTAGAGCAACATTCCTTTAAAGACATTTCTTTCTTACAAAAACTAAACCTTTGGAAACAGACATCAATTTTGTGCTGGACTATTCCTACCAGCTTGCGGTCTCATTGCCAGCTAAGATAAAACCAAGACCTAAATGTCAATAATGGCATGTTAAACTCGGGGCTGCGTCCCAGCTCATAAGGTAAACTAATTGCTCAGTTTGTAACTATTCAAGGCTGGGCCTTGGATTTCAAAGGATTCACACTCTTGGAAAATTATCTGGGGAAATCACTCAGACTTACTTCAAATGATCAGAGATTGACAGTCAAAAATATGGTTATGTTGCATTTCTTCCTATGTACAAGAACAAAACATAGTGGATGCTTCCAGCATGATATGGGCTATATTTCTCTCTTATCTATTAATTCTTGCTGCAGTCTACAGTGAAAAGAACTGTAATGAGATACTGCCTGGAAACTGAATAATTCATGGACAATTGCAATCAGTTTTTTTACAAGTCAAGTTTTTTTTAAAAGTCAACTTTTTTTTACAGATTTCCTTTGTCCAATTTAATATTGTCACTGCACTTACTGCTGCAAAGCAGATAGAGAAGAATGAAAGAAAACCATGCAGAAGAGTAAAATGAACATGACGAATTAACTGAATAAATTAGTTATTCACAACTCAAAAGGACCACCATTCCTCAGATTGTTAGGTTATCATCCATATTACTTTCATATAATTTGGAAATACTTCACAATCATTTTGAAAATAGACAGCTAACTATATGTAAAATGTTATACTTTCTGCTGTTCAACAAGGAGAAAAAGGTCGTCCATCAGACTGCAGTGCGACTAATAACAGTAAAGACAAAGATAACATCTGTGAGCCGAAAAATTGTGCATGAGATTTTTCCCTTTTTGCATATGCATTAATACTGCTCTTAAAAAATATAACAATGAAACAAATAAATGGATTAAATTAATACAAAATGACATTCTGCAAGATGGCACTGGCCAGCTAAGTCACAGGAAACATCTCACAGATCCATTAGAAACCAAAGACAGTCTTACAGTTAAGCCTTAAATTAGCTGGCATTATATGAAAGTGCAGATAATACTGGGAAAGACTCTAACGTTGATAAATTATCCTTGAGACATTAGCTGACAAGTTTTAGCAGAAAAAGAAAACACAGTCTCCTTAGTTCTTCTAAAAATGCTAACTATATTTGTATGCTGCCTGCTTCCAACTGGATTAACAATACCACCTGTGATTTATCTGTATGGGAGTAAACTCAGTCCAAGGCTTGGATTTTTATTTGGTTGTTGTTGTGGGGTTCTGGGTTTTTTTTAAAGGATTTTGGGTTTGGATTGGGGAGGAAAGGGGATACTGGGGGTGGTGGTGATCAAACACTACTGCCAGCACAACAGAATTTTCATCTTTACAAACATATTTAAAGACATACACGTTTAATGACCTATAATTTTTCCCCTCCAATATGCAGAAAATTGTTTCTTCTAGAAGTTCTGCTATTCACGGATGTAAGTACCACATGCAAAATAACTCTTAGGTCAAACCTTGATTCAGTTATATAAAACAAAATAAAAATTTAAGAACTGCAGTCTTTCCAAATGAATGAATAACAAGAGCAGAATGTCTTCTGTCATCTAGTGAAAGGTATAAAATTCTATTATACCTTCGAACTTACACATTACATACAAAGAATAATTTATTCAACTTAATAATTTACAGCATAATAATGATTTGTAAAACTGAATTATTGATGAAAGAATGCTGTCCTTTAAAGGAATAATAAATGAAAACATTCATTCCTGTATGCAGCAGTTTCACTGTATTTACAGAATTCACATTATACTCAAGCCTCCTCCTTAGGATGGTAATTACACTAGGAGAAGTCTCTTCTTAATGAATAAGGGACTACTGTCTGCAAAATAATGCGTACTTACACAACAAAATATATAATGTGCTATCCATGTTTTCTTTATGAAACTGTATTTTTCCTACTCCCCTCTGTTCACATCCTTCCATTGTTACCACTCATGTTTCTTTCTCAGATTTGCTCTATACACTTCACTCCATGTGTTAAGATGGTTCCTACTGAAATATAATTTACCTTGCTTTAGAAAAAAGAAGTTATGGATTAATTCAGTAACTCAGTTCACCACAACAGCACATGCATAGGAAGCAGTAGAATGCAGAAATAGGCTTGGGAGGGGCCAGCAGAGTGTACATGTTGGCATAAGTTGTTCTAAGCATCACAGACTTGGATGGCTTCCAGAGCCTGCTGCCCAATCCCCAACAGTTAGTGTCAGGGTCATGGTGAAAAACTGAAATCCCTGATGGAGTAATGAAAAACCTTCTACATGAGATCCATCACTGGATAGGCAACCCTTCAGAAAAAAAGCAAGACAAAGCACTGAGGGATGAGTACGATTCATGGGGATCTGAATCTGACTTAGAAGACACCAACAAGAAGCCCAAGAAACACTTTCTACTTCCTACTCCCAATAGAGTCCTGATCTGAATAACAACCCCCCTGGTGCCAGGGGTGGTTTACTTGACATACTGCCTTCTCCATGCTGGGCTTTATATTTCTTGCTGATTTATTAGCCATATTACCATATTCCTCAGTATCTCTAAGTTTCTGGTATGCCCAGAAGCAGAAAGAGTCAAGAAAATTGAGGAAAAGAAAGGTACGCTTACAAGTGCTAGACTTTGCAGGGAGTAAATACTACAGGTACTAGTGAAAAATAGCAAGAAAGTGATCATTAAAGCACATCTAAGAGAAGACAATATACTAGAAACCTGTCTGTCTTCATAGAGCAAGGTGTCTCAAATCACCTTAATGCCTTCTCCCACCAGTGTTAAGAATAACAGGACACTGGCCCAGTCTATGGTAGGCCAGCCTTAACTTTAGTACAGAGACAATTTATCTGGATATTAACAATCTGTGAAAGGCAGCATTAGTGAGAAAATTAGCTATACTTCACTCATTTAGAAATTTTTTATTCTGTTCTGAACCAATAGATCAACGTAAAAGAGCTTGAACACATGCCAACACCTTGTGCCCTTGTTAAATATGACATCGAATTCCAAGGACTAAAAAGGTAATTTGAGGTTTTGTTACACCTAGAAAATTCTTCTTCCTATGCTTTTTGGGCTACATATTTGACACTATTATGTGAAGGCATAATCCTAACTATGAGCTTTACACCAAAGATATGTAAAGATTTGATCACTTAAGAGCTGGAAGTAAATAAATCCATGAATTTCACATAAGAACTGCTGTTACATATAGTTGAAGTGATGTTTCACAGGAAGGTAAGTGTGCATAACAAAAATAAAATATTGCCAAAGCTATTGCAACAATATAAAACCATGTATTTGTTGAAAAGTTTCAGTAATAATTCAGTTTGGTTTAAGTTATAATTAAAAGATTATCAACAAAAATATGACTTTTTTTTCCTTATAAACAATCATAATTGGAAATACTCCACGCTAAGTCAACACTATTATTTGCTGAGAGTGTATGAGTAATGTAGTTTAAAGGGTTTTTTCGTATGATACTTTCAAATGATATTTTCAAATGATAATACATACTTTATAGTCACATAAAATAACTTGACATGTCCATTACATCACAATGGATTTTTTAATCTAAATATTTTAATTCCTTCCAAACTGCAGAGTATCCCATAAAAATGAAAATTCTGGCTTTAATTAGTTCTATTATTAGGTTTATCTTAAACAACTTGGTCCATGGAGAGAGATATATTAATTGTTTCTAGAGCTATACATGCACACCAACTTCACAATATTTTATTCCTCTTTTAAATTCTCTGGCCTTCAAACGCTCTAGTCTAAAATATCATATGGTGTTAGTGGAAATATGTTGCTGAGCTCCCTATGTATATTGTTAAAATTACATCTATCAATGCAATAACTACTCCTCTGTTGGAAAACCAACCAAGGGGACATGGAAATCAAGTCTGTAAAACTGATGAATTAACACTAGTGCCTGGTTGGCGCAGTTATCAGTGGGCTCATCAACAAAAATCTCAGTTATTCTAACATTTTACACACTGAACATTCTTCCAGCATGTTTAATGGATCTAGTGGACCTAGTCCTAAAACACAGAGGATTACCTGAATACCACAAAAACATACACAATTTTTGGTGTCAGCTTTTGTCCTCCATTTAACCATTTTTTTACCTTCAGCATGGTTTGGAACAGCAGGTTAACTCCCTTGCTTCTAAGAAGCCCTGGAGAGAGCAAAATGTAAAGTAGAATTATTTTCCTGAGGCTCCCTAATATACCTGAAACCTGGATGAATTGATATTCCCTGAGATGGTATCCCTTTCTCTAATAGAAAGTGTGTAGGGGCAGAACAGCTCTTGCACCTGCCCTCTCCAGGAGGTGGCAGTAAATTTACAGTCTAGGGACAAGAGACATGATGAAGCCCAAGAAACAGCACTAGATTCTGCCAATTAAATTTGTGAGTTTTGCATCCCCCATTCAAAGTTAAGTTCACTTGACCCCACGATACTGAATATATTTTATGTTTTTGTTAATTCTTCCCTCTAGTATCTTCTTTTAACTATCAAAGTGCTAGACTTCTTTATAAACCTTTATTATTTAAAACTTCAAATGTGTTTGAAACCTAAATATGTTCTATTGAATACTCTTGCGTTCTGAAAATTTGTAATCTTTCACCATGTGGCTGCTGTTACTAGTGACCTTTAATCTGTTCTCTACCATGACTGAAGCAAATTAATTAAATGAGGTTAAGTGTATGAATTAAACAGGGTTTTCTTTGGTTTTCTAGCCCTTCTTGCAAACTGATGGAATGGGATGTACTATGGAGAGCTTGCTTTGAGTAAATGAAAAAAATAAAAACACTTAGGATACAACAGTATCAATAAGTGGCATCCCTGCACTTGTCAACAGCTATAATTATTTGTGGCCTCGACACCCAAAATGAAACTCTTAAGATGATGAAAATGCAAACCCAATGCTTTCAAAATACCTCCACTTTACAGTACAGAACATTTGTTCTCCTTATCAATTATTCTCAAAGATTTATCACCTATAATTTTATGGGTTTTTTTCCAAACAAGATTTTATTTTGAAGAAACAGAAGGTATTTTCAAGATCAAAATCTAATAAAAACGAAATACAATGCCAACGAAAACCATACAAATCCAGGTTTACTTTTATTACAGAAAAAATTACAGAGATCAACGTTTACTAGTCTTGAAGAGTTTAGTATGTTGCTCTGCAGTTCCAAAAGAGGAAAAACGGCCATAAAGGGAGAAACGTTAATCAAACCATGAGATTTTGTCAGCCAAAACTGTGAATCAGACCATTAAAAAAAACAAACCAACAATCAAAAAAAACCTAAAAAAACCAACCACAGCTCCATGCAACATAGTTTTCTTCTCAAGCTGAAACCAGTTTTTAACTAGGAGTTGATGCTAGGCAGGATGTTACAATTTCTTGTAGAAGAAGCTTGACAAAAAAATTTACATAAAACCTGACTGTGTTCGGAAGGTTGACTAATCAAGAACTTCAAGGAAATAACTGAGGAACATAGGAATTCTAGATTACCCACGAAGTTATTGATGTATACTTTGTTGTCATTGTATTAGATTTTTGTAATTTTTAATGAAAAAAAGCTTAATAAGGAAAAGACTTAGCAAAAAAACACAGATAAAATATAAAACACAAAAAGAGAGACATATGTGCCAGATCATTCTACTTAAATGGAATGAAAATGCCATAGTTAATTCATTCTGAAATACAATGTTTACGTTACTGAAAGAGACAGGAGAGGATCTCTAGTTAACTAGTTTTGAGTTTTGTTACAATAGGACCCTTTTTCATTATTTTTAGGGAGGAGAGAGGAATCTTTTTAAGATATATCAGTGTTGTAATAGTAATTTTCCTTAAAAATAATTCTAAAAGTAGTTAAAATAGACAAAACCCTGTGATATGCTAATATAATTTAATGCTCTATAGTCTTCACTACACTCTGACAACATCCCAGTAAGGGATTTTTGTTTACTGATGGGAATTAAGGTGTTCTTTGCCTAGTATTGTATTTAAAAGATCATGGACCTATTTAGATAGTGATGCCACCCTGCGAATGGAAGGGACCAGTTTTATTCTTGTGGAATCCATGGCATAAGTTGATGGGGTGGAAATGATGTGTGTTGATGTGACCCTCTACTTGGCTGGGTCTGGTCACATGCCATGGACAAAAAAGTTGGGCACGGTGTCAGACTGGAGAACCTAACCAGTCAGCAAGACCAAGAGTCAGAAATCGGAAGGCATTTTGAGTTGTAACACTCATGTGCATTTCATTTAAGTCTGTACACCAAGCCTATTGCACCTAGGACAGCTACAAACTGAAGCATTTCTCATTTGCCACTAGCACAGGAGACACTTCAAAAATGTTATTTCCAAACAGTTGTAAATATGTTTTAGGAATGTTCTCTCTTTAATAGTAATAAACATAACCGTTTACTAACAAACCTTACAAGTGTAAGAATTATGTTTTCCATTAGTTCTAGACTACCCTCCATATAGAAAAAGAGATTACAGAGATTGAAAACACCCTCCCCGCACCTTTTATCTTATTTTTATTATGACACAAACTTGCAAGGTGTACTCTGTGATTAAAAGCCTTGTTGCAGTGACATCTAGGTTTGGATTTGGATTTTTTCCCCCTCTTCTCTTTCACTGCTCAAACAAAAAGCTACCCTGTAGTAAGGATCTACTGAAATTACAAATCCTTTTAACAATTAATTACTTAAGCATTTCAAGATCTTAGAACCAGAACAATGAAGAGCAGAGCCTTCTCAATTCAGCTTGTTCTAATTCTCAGCAACTTTGGCATCATCGTTGCATGTGGACTCACAGCAAAGAGCAAGTCTCCCTCTCTCCTACAGGTAGGTGTAAGGAGTCACATAACAAAATGCAAAGATGTGAAGGATGTTTCTTAATTTATTGGGTTTTTAACATCCTAAGAAACAGTGTCATCTCCCATGTGAAAAAAAACAGCCCTTCTTTCCTTTCATCCCACTTTCCCTTCTCCCAGAAGAGGCAAGGAGGCCAGTAGTGTCCCTCAGTTCTCAGTCCCATGATACAGGCTGCAATAGCTGACTGATAAAGTCAGACTCTTCCCTTTCTGTCACAGACAGGTTTTCCCTGCCATAATACCACCAGAACCTGAAAACCAGCTGAATCCTGAGACGAAATCTTAATGAAGCATTTTTTAGTAACTCATAGTAGATCAAGAGTTTCTTCATGCTCCCTACACGTTATAACACACTGCTTTGATTATACTCAATACAAAATGCTTGAAGGTATAATTCCCTGGGATAATTACAAACACACTATTGTAAAACAAACCCCAAAATTTTAGATTCAAATGTAAGACTCCAAAGATCACTCCTAAGCTCTAACTTCCAGTAGTAGTGTTTTTAAACTGCATTCTAGTTTGTGAATTAAAATGAGTCAACAAAGAAGAAAAGAATTCTCCAATTTCAATGTCCATCCTCCTTTTTTAGACACTGTCATTATTTTCCACACAGCAAGCCTGTATTATAACTATTATTGTTTTGTAAGCTAAACAAAGAAGATTTTGTTTTCTTTGCCAAAACAATAATGAATATATATAAAATAAGCACTGTAAAACAGGTATCAAGCTTTTAAGGAGTGCTCTCAAATGCACTGTTTTTTAAGAAATTACAACCGAAGTCTGCAAAAACACAGCCAGGAATTTTATAAATCCCTGCTTCAGGGAGTGCTTTAATTTCTAGTCCACAGGAAAATAGTACAAAAGATCCCTAATTTCACCTGGTCTGGCTCAGTCTTGAGTTGGACAACTTAAAACCTGGTCAACTCTTTATCTTCGATAAACAGACAGAAAGTGGAAAACATGCTCTTAATTGTCCATTTGGTGTGAAAATGCCAACTCACAGTTTATGTCCCTATTTCTCTCAGCTCAGGCATCTGCATCCCTCTAACACCCCACCCTCTTCCCCTTTACGGCATGAGGGACCAGCATAATAAGAGGCTGTAACACACTGACACCCAATTCAAGCATGGCAAGATTTCTGGACTTTCAGGGTGGAAAATAAAACTAGCCTTAATATTTAGCCTAATTTTACTAGAAGTGATTTGTCAGAATGTGCGGGCTGTTCCCATTCCATTCTTACTATTGTATCTACCAAATATGTAAGAAGACTGAAAAAGAAACATGGATTTACTACATGATCACCCGTTAGACCTACAAAAATCCATTAAGTACTAGCTCAAAACATACACAGGGTATACAGACAGCTGTAGTTGAAAGCTAAATTCTCTTCTTCTGGTAATTATAGACAGCTTTAAATATATACATATTTTATACTTAATTGAATTAGTTGGCCCTGCTACTTATTTTAGAGAAGTAATCTAAATATAGCACTCCCGCCCACAGTACTTTCTGTAACCATTAACATCTGGCAACACAATAAAATTACATTGTCTGTTTTGGATAAAAGTTAAGTACTTGTACTTGCATTTTAATACAACATGTCTTAAGCAGGAATAAACAGCCATTCCTCACTCAATAGAGTGACAATATTTGTAAGGTGTAGTGAGGCACTTTAAAAGGTGACCTAACTCCTCACCATTCATCCTAGGAGTAGTATTTGATCTGGCCTGACTACATTATTGACAAGAAAGAAAACAAGCATGGTAGGAACCTGCAATAACTGAGGACGCGGGCTTTCTAGTATGTAGGAAGACAGTGCTGCACGCACTTGAATCCCCATGAACCACACAGAGCATGTCACGCTGTGAAGCTTTGTCTGCAGCACATGCTGTGGGCCAGATTCTCACACATTCGTGTAAATTTAAAATTTAATTTATTGTATGTAATTTGAGTATCTATTTATATATAAATAGGGAAATTTCTAATTAGTTTCTTTTCATAGAGAAAAACACTTCTCTTTTTCTTTTTTTTTTTTTCCTGGTGAAATTACTTGTATTTAATGTTTGATTGAGGAATTGGTTGGAAAGGTAGCAAGACAAAGAAATATTCAAGGGTTGCCTCACCATCCCTGCCCCAGAAACTTATTTCTTTCATTCCTTCTGTAGGCCTTTTCTGTTGCTACATATCATTTTGGGCCTCTTAGCATATGCCAAGCTTTCAAACTGACCACTAAAGTCACGGACTATCTTCTGTGCTATTTCATTGGGGTTTATTCTAGTATAATTACAATTTTGTAACAGCTAACACAGTGCAATGCAGAACCAGCACTATATGCAAGAGTGAGGATCACAGTTCTCTTATCCCAGACACCAGATAGCGAAACAAGGGCATCAGGAACAAAACCAAGTTCCTACAGCACCTAAACTAACCCACTGGTGTAACAAGCTCTCTCCATTGTTACTACGTGTGCGTTTATATGGATAAGGAAATGGTAACGCAATCATCAGCTGATACAACTCCCCATATCCAAGGAATAGGAGGACTCAAACAAGCAACAAACTCTTTCAGAATAGGATATCTGAGTGTTTCATCCAACCTGTCCATTCTATTTGATTATTATAATTTTTTTTGTTTAAGGGAAGCTTAGAAAGGGAAACTTAAAGGCAGTATTCGCAGATTTCCCAACACTGACAAGTCACAAAAGAACTATGCAAGCTTACTTGATCCAAACAGGCTGAGCTCACACCATACTTGCGCAATGACATTAAGGTGAATCTGCACTTGTCATTTTTCTGAGATTTTGCCTGAAAGCATCTGTGTCCTAAAGAAAAGGGGGATGAGGAAGTGTGGAATAAGCTGGTTAAAACAGCGTATAACAAAGGTAAAACTACACATAGAATTATGAACAATGCAGCTTCAAAAGGTTGTTACAGAAATCAGCCTGAAGCCAGGGATGTGTTAATTAGGGCATATAGTTAAATACTTAGTTAAATTATATTAAATGGGTAGATGGAAACGAGCAAAGGAAATTTATTCCCCTCCCCACATAATATTATATGGTGCCCAATCATAGAAATAAAAAGCAAACCAGACTGCTGAATTCTATTTTATGACAGCACAGAGTAGTTTAATTTTACCCTGTCTCACTCTTCTAATTAAGCAAAGATGGTCTGTCTAAAGAAAAGAGATTAAAAATTATGCTCATGTAACCAAGAGTTATATCTGTAGTTAAGTGCAACAGTAATACTGGAATGTTTTATATAACGCCTCCACTGCTGCTTTTAAATAAATGCATTAAATTTTACCTTTAATATGACTGGATGAGGATACTAACTCCAAATGATTCCTGAATCTTTTTTTTTTTTTCTCACAAGGTGTGAAAAACCTTCGCAATTAGGCCAGTGGGATATAAACTATTGTTCAGCTCCCTGGTAAATGATTTCAGAGTATCCAGAGAAAACACAGCATAGCTCAGTAAAAGTCAGACTTCTTTGAAAACTGACATGAACCAGGACCTAAAAGGAAGAAGAATCTTTCAGGAAGTTATCATTTGGAGTGGCTTGTCTTTCACCCTTTCTGTTACCCAGCTCCTACCTGGGATTGAAGAACTGAGTCAGAGTGAAACAGAATTTAGACTTGAAAAAGCTGAGATAGTCTTTATATTCACCATTAACGTCATCCCAAAGTATAAGTGTTAAAACAGATCTCCCCAACATTTTCCTTTCAAATGCTTTTTTTTTGCCAAATATTTCCCACAACGAATTCTTCATTGAATCAACCAGATACAGCCACCTCTGTAAAGGGTGAACTTACAACTTTGCTTTTGCTTTTACAACTGATTTTCCCCTGAAACACGCATCCCTGAGGGCACCAAGCCCAGGGATGCACCAGTATACAACAGTCTATCATATCATGCAGACATAAGGAAGCTAATGATTAAACAGCATGCCCTCTAACAATACTAATACACGAAAGAGCAGCATAAGCGTTGTATTTTCTCTGCCTGAATGATTTATAATTGGAAGCAAAGGGAAAAGAAACCTCATTTAGTAATCATTACTTGCTAGTTTACAGGAATGTTGCGCTACACTGGCAAACCTAATCCACTCTTCCCTATGAAAAGACACCTTCCCTAGCGGTTCTGCGTAAGGCAATAATACACCGTTTAACAAGGAACAACAGATCACCTGTAGTTCTGGAGGGGAAAACACTCTTCTTCCTCTGCCTAAATTAGTTGTTACCATTCAAAGAATGTTCAAACCAAAAAGGTATCTTCTTTTTAGCTGCTGGTTTCACCTTGGAGTTGGAAGGTATACTGAAAGCTGCTAGGAATATTAAGAACGTTGATCTGTTACATAGTTTGGAAATAAGTAAGCCATATAAGAACATAAGTTGTGAGCAACATCTGTCAAAGCTACAACACAAATTCATATCCTGTCCAGATAAACAATAAAAGGAACTAACCTATATGGAATACATTTGCAGTTTTCCATTGGTTTTAGATATAAAATGTTGACACACAAGAAGCACAGACACAGCTGACACTACTGACGGTGTTGTCTGCTATAACAAATCCACTTAATATATCATTTAGCAACTAAACATCTACATACAGAATTAGAGTGTCGTGTTCATGGGAAAGAAAGCAGAAATCGAAGTTGCACAGAAAACTGTTTGGTAAAGTACATAGTTTCCAATTCTGATATTTTATAAACTATTTTAAAAACCTGTTGTTAAAATTAACACATCAACATTTGCTGAGGCTGACCAACTAGCAAATAGATTAGGAAGTGAAACATTACAAATTTTGCGTCCTGAATCTGACAGCCATATAATACAACTATTCTGTCAATTCATCTGCAAACAGGCTTTTTTTTAAGCAACTTTACATACACACTATATACAATACTGTCTATAATTTTCTTGCTATAATTTCTAACATACGAATGAACAGTCACAGGCACACCAGTTTCCAAATGCTTGGTAATGTGAGGTGTCTTTTTTTAAGAATCTAAATGGAAGAACGTTTAGACATCTCAATTCTTGAACACAATATTTCAAGTTAGTGAAAATTTCCAAAAATTTATTTCTCAATACATACAATTTTATCCCCTGTTACTGTTAATGTATTTTAAAAGACATAGTAGTTACTTCAGCCTTATTTACTTTTCCAGTGGTTTAGCTAGGAGCTCCCATTGATTTTAATGACAGAACTGAAGACTAAATGAACAATTTAATCTCAGTGATTAAGTTTATTCCCACTTCCTTTACCTTGCTAATAAAATAATTTTGTAGGCTCTAATAAAATACTTTTTATAGTCACATTTGCTCAATTTCTTCTAGTCAAGTTGCTTACAAAATGTACTGCCTTTTGTCTCTTTTTCATCAGTTAGACACAGTGGATTAATATTCTGTCATATCTTTTATCCTATAAACAGAATAAAAAAGTCTGTACCCATTATTAATTCCACCATGTGTCTCACATAACTAGATAACATTTCAATGAAACAGAGACCAGGAGATTGTTCTGAACTAAGGCACTCACATGATAAAAAAAGTACTTTCCTCCTCTGATGGGCAAGCTGCCAACAGATTTAAAGGATTATTAAGCAGTTTTAAAACCTTTGGAAAGTTAAATGTAACAGTTGATGTTTCATTCAGAGACAAGGAATCCCCTGGATGCTGCATTTCATGTCAAAATAAAAGCCCAGAGGAATGAAACAGAAGTAAAATTATAGCATCCTGAAACACAGCTCAACCGAAAAGGTCCCACAAAAGAAAATCAAGACAAAACAAGAAGAAACTTGGCATTGAGTATTAGGATCTTAGGTTATTTTGGATGGAGAAGTCAAAAACCATCTTCAATGTTTCCATTGCCTGAATTTTCTGCAAATGCAATGAAGTACTCCAACATTTACCTGTTACTTCCTCATTTAATAGTATCTAAAGTCTCAGTTGAAGTAATAGGCTACCTAGACACATACTGAAAACTGTAGAACAAAGATCTGCTTGAAAGAGGCCTGTAGGACAAAGCCCTGGAGGGAAGAGGAGCCCAAGAAAGCTAATTATTATTCAAGGATCACCTCCAAGCTAAAGAGCAGTCCGTTCCAAGAAGCAGCAAGTCAGGCAAAGATGTCTGGCGGCCTGCAAGGATGAACAAGGAGCTCCTGGCCAAACTCAAGCACTAAAAGGAACCATATAGAGAGTGAAAGCAAGGACAGGTAACTTGGGAGGACTACAGAGACACTGTCTGAGCATGCAGAGATGTTGTTAGGATAGCCAAAGCCCAAATGGAATTGAATCCGGCCAAGGATGTTAAAAACAAAAAGAAGGGCTTCTTATACATAACTTACAAAAGGAAGATTAGGGAAAATGTGAGCCCATTGCTGAATGGAGCAAGGGTCTTGATGACACAGGACCTGGAAAAGGCTGAGGTACTGAATGTCGTCTTCTCCTCTGTCTTTACGATCAAGACCAGCCTTCAGGAATCTCAGGCCTCAGAGATCAGGAAGAAAGACTCGAGCAAGGAAGACGTACCCTTGGTGGAAGAGAATCAGGTCAGGGAATACTCAAGCAAATTGAACATACATAAGTCCATGGACCCTGATAGGATGCACTTATGAGTGCTGAAGGAACTGGCTGATGTTATTGCAAGACTACTGTGACTCATCTTTGATCAGTAATGGTGATTGGGAGAAGTGCTCAGAGACTGGAGGAAAGCAAGTGTGACTCCCATCTTCAAGAAGGGCAGGGAGGATGACCCAGGGAACTACAGGCTGGTTAGCCTCACCTTGATCCCTCAGAAGGTGATGAAGCAACAAATCCTCTAAACCATTTCCAGACACACAAACAAAAGGAAAATCGTCAGGAGCAGTCAGCACGGCTTCATCAAAGGGAAGTCATACTTGACCAACTTGATAAACATCTATGATGAAACAACTGGTCTGGTAGATGAGGGGAGAGCAGTAGATATTATCTACCTGGACTTCACTAAGGCTTCAGACACCTTCTCCCATAAGATCCTCATAAAGAAGTATGAGGAAATCAGACATCGTCTCCCATGAGATGGTCTTAAAGAAGTATGGTGAAATATAGGCAGGGCGAGCAGACAATGAGGTGGATTGAAAGCTGGCTGAATGGCTGGGCCTAGAAGTTAACTGTCAGTGGTGCAAAGTCTCGTTGGAGGTCAGTAACTAGTGATGTATCCCAGGGACTAGTACTGGGTCCAGCCCTGTTCAATCTCTTCATTAATGACCAGGATAATGGGGCAGAGCAGTTTGCAAATGACACCAAATTAGGAGAAATAACTGATAGGCCAGAGGGTTGTGCTGCCATCCAGAGGGACCTGGACAGGCTGGAGAAATGGATTGACAGGAACCTTCTGAAGTTCAACAAATGGAAGTGCCAAGTCCTGCGCCTGGGGAGGAACAACCCCATACACCAGCATATGCTTGGGCATACTCAGCTGGAAAGCGACTTGGCAGAAACAAGGACCTGGGAGTCCTGGTAGACACCCAAGTTGAACATAAGCCAGCAATGTGTCCTTGTGACAAACAAGGCCAATGGCATTCTGGATTGTATTAGAGTATGGTATGTTGACCTTGCCTGGACACCAGGTGTCCACCAACTTCACTATCACTCCCCCTCCTCAGCTGGACAGGGGAGAGAAAACATAACAAAAAGCTTGTGAGTTGGGAAAAGGACAGGGAAATTACTCAGCAATTACTGTCACAGGCAAAAGAGACTTAACTTGGGAAAATTCATTTAATTTATTACCAATCAAATCAGAGCAGGATAATGAGAAATAAGAATTAAATCTTAAAAATACCTTCCCCCCACCCTTCCCTTCTTCCCAGGCTCAACTTCACTCCCAATTTTCTCTACCTCCTCCCCGGCAGGGGCGCAGGGGTACAGGGAATAGGGTCAGTTCATCACACGTCTCTGATGCTCCTTCTTCCTTAGGGGCAGGATTCCTCACACTCTTCCCCTGCTCCAGCATTGTGTCCCTTCCATGGGAGACAGTCCTCCATGAACTTCTCCAACATAAGTCCTTCCCATGGGCTGCAGTTCTTCATAAATTACTCCAGCATGGGTCCTTCCCATGGGGCGTAGTCCTTCAAGAACAGACTGCTCCAGTGTGTGCTCCTCCCTCCATGAGGCCACAGGTCCTGCCAGGAGCCTGCTCCAGCGTGGGCTTCCCACAGGGTCACAGACTCCTTCGGGCATCCACCTGCTCTAGCGTGGGGTCTTCCATAGGCTGCAGGTGGATATCTGCTCCATTGTGGACCTCCATGGGATGCAGGGGGACAGCCTGCCTTGCCATGATCTTCACCACAGGCTGCAAGGGAATCTCTGCTCCAGCGCCTGGAGCACCTCCTCCCCCTCCTTCACTGACCTTGGTGTCTGCAGAGTTGTTTCTCTCACGTATTCTCACTCCTCTCTGCCAGTTGTCATTCTATAGCATTTTTTACCCCCTTCTTAAATATGTTCTCACAGAGGCACTACCACTGTCACTGATTGGCTCAGCCTTGGCCAGAGGCTCTGTTGGACATCAGGGAAGCTTCTAGATATCAGGGAAGCTTCTAGCCCTTCTCACAGAAGCCACCCCTGTAGCATCCCCCACTGTAAAAACCTTGCCACACAAAACCAATACAAAGAGTTTTGCTGGCAGGTTGAGGGTGGTGGTCCTTCCCCTCTACTCAGCACTAGGGAGGCTGCACCTAGAGCACTGTGTCCATTTCTGGGCTCTTCAGTACAGGAGTGACATGAACATACTGAAGAGAGTCCAGCAAAGGGCCACTAAGATGATGAAGGGACTGGAACATCTCTCCTATGAGGAAAGGCTGAGACAGCTGGGACAGTTTAGCCTGCAGAAGAGAAAGCTCAGGGGCATCTGAACAATGCCTATAAATACCTGAAGGGAGGGTACAAAGAGGACAGAGCCAGGCTCTTTCCAGTGGTGCCCAGTGGCAGGACCAGAGGCAATGGGCACAATCTAAAACAAAAGAGGTTCCCTCTGAACATCAGGAAACACTTTCATATCGTGAAGGTGACTGAGCACTGGCACATGTTTCCCAGGGAGGTTGTGGAGTCTCCATCCTTGGAAATATTCAAAAGCCATCTTGATGTGATCCTGGGCAACTACGCCTAGGTGGTTTTGGGTGGGGGCGTTTTGGACCAGATGACCTCCAGAGGTGCCTTTCAACCTCAACACTTCTGTGACATGGTGAGACGCTACTCAAGCAACCTGAAAAGACACAAATATTCCTTTTCTCTTTCTTATGCAGTAGTAGCAGGGTCAGAAACATTGGCAGATCTATCAGTAAAACATCTTGGTGAGTATCTTTTTTTCATTGCGGAACAGAAAAAAATTGTGGGGAGAAAAAGAAATAATGTAATTACATAACAGATTATAATCAAAAAACAGCTTTCAAAATCAGGTATCTAAGAGAAATTGTACATCAAATACAATCTTTATTGATGGGAAAACATTTTAAGTAATATCAAATAATCCAAAACAACAGAGAAGACTAATATTACTAAACGTATCCAGTCCCTGCATTGTTACACTTTGCACTGTTTTCATCAAGGTTGCTCAGACAGCAGACTGAAATGCTTTCACAAGTTTTTAATTTTAATATTAAGTGCACCACCTCTCCTGAGAGTCAGAAAATTTTAAGGGCATTTCCTTCACTTTCTCAACTTTTTGTCTAGGCTATTCAGTTGGACAACACAGAAGGACTTCATGGTACATCTGCTTATACCTCAAAGGAAAAACAAAAACAAAACAAAAAGATATATATAAATCACAAAATTCTGTCAGAAGCAAAGTTAAGCTGAGTGGACTTCCAAAGGTCTTAAATTTGTATATTGATTGGTACTGAAATTAAGCGGCCAAGATGTTCTACAGGACTTTCAAACAATGAGAACCACTGCCCCGGAACAGGCCGCGGACATCTGTCCTGAGATGCCAAGTCTACAATTCACCAGGGATATCAAACTGATCAAACACTCCCCAGAGATTTTTCTTAACCACCCATCTCTCACTGATCAGGCAGCTCTCTACCCAGTTTCTATGCGATAGCCTCCTCACTCAATAGCTATATTAGCTGACTTGTTGCTTCTTTATTAGTCACATACACCTATACCTCCTCTTCAACGATTTGGAGTGGCTTTGAATAAAACAATGTGATCAGTCCAACAGCTTAATTCTAAATTTACAGATCTAGAACTACTGAAAATCATAATACTAAATAGTTTAATATTTGGAAGTACAATAAACATAAACTACACCCTAAAAAAATTTAACAGATATTTATGTAAATGCCAACATTTACATTTAAATAATGCACTTATTTGTATTAAATATCAGATAATCTTCAAATGTAGCATGAGCTGCCTAAAAATGGAAAGAAACAGTGGTATTTCCCTTATTGATCTTATTTCTAGCTATAAATGACCTGCTATTTTGCTCAAAATAGCTTGACTTGCTCAAAAACTTGTAAGGTATTCCAGCTGCAGACAGCAAGACTGAGTTGATACATTTTGAAGATACATTCTGATTATAGTCCTTAACGTTGAGAAAAGATGCTGTCATTTTGTAATCAATGACAAGCCAAGAGTTTCCACCCCTGAAGCAGTCAAAAGGCTCCCATGGTGCTTCATAAAACATCCTCTAAGTTTGTTGTTTTCACATTTCATCTTTTTCCTTTAAGATTTGCAAAGGGAAAAACAATTGAACGTAGTATCTGACTTACATTATTTACTTGACATATTCTTAATAGACACTATCATGTTCCTGCAGTTATCTTGTTAAACAAAATCACAGAGTCTTCCTATACAGACCTTCTTTCCCAAACACACTCCTTTGCCATTCAGGACACACTTAGGTAAATTCTACTCTGTCCAAGTACTACAAATTTCAAGAGCCCAAAGCTGTCATAAATATCAGAATTTATACTCTTCATTTATTTCTTCACTCATGGGGCAACCAAGTAACTACGGCATTCACTGTGTAGCCTTTGATCACAGGATAACAGAAACTACATACTGTGCAAAGAAAATACATCAAAAAGGCACCAGTGTGCTATTTCCTCTAGCTCTTTGATCATTTTGATAGACTTCAGAATTAGAAAATAAGCGCCTGGAAAAAGTCATTACTATCTCCAAACACATTTAACTAACTTCATTAGTCAAATAATGATTGTTTAATGAAATACATTAGAAACATTAACAGCAACAAACAAGAAAGAAAAATTCTAACAAACAAAATTATAAAAACTTGGAAAGACAAAAGCAAATTCACGTTTGCTTGTTTGTTGGTTTTGGTATTTCGGTTTTAGGGGTTTTTGTTTGTTTTTTTGTTTTAATGTAAACCATGATTTAACACTCTAAGAGTACTTTGGTTCACTTTTTTCTGCTCATATTCAATTTAATGAATAAAACATATTGCCTCACAGGAAAGAACAAGATTCAACACTACACTAAAACAGTAATTCTTAATAATTTTTTTTCATATAGACATTGTTCTTTACAAGTTTTATTCTCTCTACTTCAAAGGGAAAGCCACACAAAATAAAACAAATTAAGGTACCTCCTTCTCTTCAAAGCCAATGTTGCAAGAAGCCTACCCTGCACATATGCTATCCTAAAACATGTCAGGTTCTAATATATAAGAACTTTGTAATTAATTCAATGCAAACCTTTGTTTAGTCTATTTTACCTGTACTTTGAGACACCAAATTATTTTATCAAAGACATATACACACATGAAAAAAATCAAAAAGATCTCACTGGAAATATGTACCTTAAATGTAGACATATGCACTGCTGCAGTTTTTGAGAACAATGACTTATTTCTAGGCATGCTCACAGTCATCATCTTCATGCAATTCACTAAAACATTTTATCAAAAACTATTTTGCTATTGCCTCTGCCTGCCTGAGTGACTTCTAAGCTTTTTCTTTCTCACCTTCTCATTTGTGGCTGACCTCAGAGAAGCAGATTGTACTTCATGGTCTAAATGTGGTCCAAATGTTTACAAAATGCATGCAGTCTTGTGGTATTTTCTTCATCATAAGAGTCCTTTTAAAAATTTTCTAAATTGATTACTATTTGTTTCTGAGAGATAATGTATAGCAATTACAGCAGCTGTAATTCAGCTGCTTGGGAAGAAATGTTTTGGTATTTCAAAATTCGGTATTCAAACTAGTACTTCCAGAGTTTAAACTGTTCATTCAAGATTCACTGGAGCCATTGTACTGAAACACTGCATCTTTCATTTCATAAGCCACCACAGTGTTTGGACATCATGTAGAATTTATTTATGGTGTTTTGAGTCAAGACTTGAACAGATTGGAAGAGGATAATCAAGACAAGATGCCAAACCAATCACGCACAAGAAGTAACCTACTGATGGAAGAAAGGAGAGAAAGCAGCAGGACCTAGTGCTCAATGAGAGTCAGTTTTTAAACAAGTGGCTGTACTGAACCAAGCCAAACTACCATCAACAGCATCCTGGTCGAAGCAGCAAGCTAGAAAACTCCATCCATCCCTGAACACATCTCTGCATGTCGCAAAACTTAATTTGGAGGAAATAAAATTTCACAGAGCAATCCTATTTTTCCTTGGCAAGCATAGCTCTGGACAGAATCCGTTTCTCAAAACAAAACCATTAGTTTTCTTTAAAAAAGAAAAGAAATGTTTTGAGCCAGAAAGATCTGAGCATGGTCTCCAGCATCAACTGAAGCAATTACCCCTGCCACATCAGAGGCCTTGACTCAGAGATCCAGGAGGAGGGTGCAGTTCCTCAGTTCTCAGGCAGGAGGAAATGCCTGGGACCACTCGTTGAGGCTAGGGCAGTGGGAAGTGATATCCTTTCCTACAGGACATGTACCCTGGTTGAGGAACTGTGTTATCAAGTCATGGATTTGTAGGAGTCAAACAGATTGTACAACATCAGAGCAAATTAAGACGCATCCTCTCCAAGACCTTACAGACACAAGAATCTGAACCACCAAATGCACAGAAGGAAGGAGGAGAAAGATTCTGTGCTTTTTGGAATGGCAAATGGAGATTCCCAAAATGTGGAAGACTGGAAGCCTGTGACTTCTGACAAGAAGAAGATGTTCTTCCTTCATCCAGAGATCTGCAACTGCAGAACAGGTTTAGTGCCCTGATAGCAGATTTGTAGAACATAATTCTGGTGAAATATCAAAATCAGATGAGCCTGAATATTCTGCAGGCCTAATAATCAGGATCAAGCCCAACGCCAAAAAAGCATAGTTTGCCCATATAGTATGTGGTCATGCTGTAATAATTTGTATGTTCTGGATGTAAGAACAAGAGCCCACTGTTTTGGAAGTGATGGCAGCTTGGATTTTAGGCAAACCACAGGGCATGTTCACTGTTGATATTTTCCAAGCAACACCAAGAAGTTGCAGGCGCTCACTGCACAGTTCTCCCTTCCTGTGGATGACAGCGGACCTACTGACCTGCTGCAGAGGGAAGCCTTGGATTCAAGATGCTGCAGAGAGACTGATGAGGCTTGTCCTCAGACTATTAACCTTTGTGACTCATCCAGGTATGCATCAACGATACTGCTGGGCGGACACTAGGCATGTGACTACTTGGCTCCAGGGGTGGGGATCAAGAGCCCAAGGTGGTGTCTCTTCAATCCTGCCAGTGCAGAGAAAAGGCCTCAGAGAGAGCAGACAGATCCTGTGGATCCACACAACTGGTGGTGACAACAGAGATTTAGCTTTTGCAATCAATGGACTGTCCTTCAGGACTGATGCTATTAGGCAGAAAGAGGATCCACCTCACAAAATGGGGTGAGAGTATCTCTAACAACAGGCTGACAGACTGGTGAGAAGAATGAGTAGAGCTCTAGAGTAGGAGTGATAAAGGAGGGAAGTTTCAATCAAAGTAAAGTGAGAAAGTGCTGGACTGTGTTGGAAAGCAAAGGGTGCAGGGTGATAGGCATGAGGGAGACTTTGAGAAAAATAAAACGGTGGAAGGCTATGCAGTTCATGGGTCTATACACAAGTGCATAAAGCCTGGGACACAAGCAGGAGGAGCTAGAGCTTGGCACATGGTCAGAGAAATGCAAAATTGTTGGAATAACTGAGATATGGCATGATTGGAGTGCTGTGATAGACAGATATAAGCTCTTCAGGAAAGACAGGAAGGAGAAAGGAAGGGAAAGTTTACCCTTTGCAGAAAGGGACAGCTCAAATTTATGAGGGTCCTCTATGCGACAGATGGAGACGCTGGCTGAGACGTTGTAGGTTAGGATCCAGGGAGAGGTCAGGGAGGGTGACAGTGTGGTGGAAATATGTTGCATCCACACAATCAGGGTGACAAAGTAAACAGATCCTTCTTTAAACAGTTGGGGAAAGTGTAGGGATGAAAGACCTTGGTTTGTACGGGGAACTTCAAACTCCCTAATATCTGCTAGAAGGGTAGCGTGGCGGGACGTAAGAAGTCGAGGAGTTTTCTGGGCAGTGTCAGACATAACTCTTCGATGCAGGTACTGGATGAGCCGACTAGGTGTGTTGTACAGCTGGATCTACTGCTCTCTAGGAATAACTTGTTGGGGATGTGATAATCAGCAGAAGTCTTGGCTGCAGTAAGCAAAGGGTTCAAGATTGTGGTTCAAGATCTTAAATATCTGTCTTTATATGCTTGTACACACAGAACAGGTATAATGCATTTGGATCTATCTGTTTTATACAATTATATGGATGCACACGCATTTAGTGTCTACCTAAATAGAAAATGGGACAGAGGAGTTGCCCCTTAAGTAGTTCATTAAAAAAATTCAACATGTCCCAATTTATTGTCATTTGCCTATCAGGCCAATATGCAACATGACTATGCTGTGTGGGTAACCTCACATTAACAAAGGAGAACAAATACACACAAGACAACTCTAAGTCTTAATAAGAAGACATACTAAGAGCATGTGATTTCTGTTGTTTGCTTCGCTTACTTGCAAAATTGTATTGCAGTTACACTGTGATTTTTGGCAGTTAAAGGGTTGATTGATAAAAGTAAATTAAAAAATGGCAGATCACCCGGAGATGAAAGGTATAAATGCAAAAAGGAATGTGCCAAAAGGAATAAATTAAAATGTTAATTTAAAATTCAGGATGGTACTGAATACATTAAAAAACAAACAAAAAAACTCCAAAACCAAAAAAAAGCACAATCAAAGAAAACCTATCTAAAAACCCCCTTAAATTTGTGAATCTGTGAAGGAGTACAATGTGATAGAAGCAATTGTGAGAAAACAAACAAATCTAAACCAAAGATTTAGTGTGCCCAACCGAGGACATTTTCTTGAAGCAGAAGAACAAGTTGTACAATCTGTGCATACTAAAGGAAGAAACTGAAACCCAGTTAGCTGGAAAATCATTAAAGAGCTCAAGTAATAGAGCGAGCACAAAATATTCCATGGGAAGAAGTCAAAGCTAGTAATGGTTGGTAAGGACAAATAGTGTATTATAATTTACCCACAGGGAACAAATGTTCTTTGCCATCATCTATCTCCTAACGTCACCAATATGCTTATTGCATTTAAGCTGCGTGTGATCTGGTAATGCAAAAATCACCATTTTACTCCAACAAACCATCCAACTAAAATCATAGAAAAAACAGTTGCAAGATCTGTCATCTTAAAAACTTCAAGATTAAAAAAAAAAAAAAAATTACATTAAACACATTGGCATAAAACAATGCCAAAAGAAGAGATGCCTACAGGGCATCTGAATAAAAATGAACCAGTGCCAGAAAGGCCAAATATCTCCTGCTTAGAGTACTTACATTAAAAATAGTTTAGAACCTAGCTTCCAAAGAGTTAGAAATGAACTTGAATCCAGTGCCTCATATCCAGTAGGCATTCTGTCAGTCAAGGTTACACATTGGTCTTTCTCACTCATTACCTGGTAACGTGGAAACATGGTAGTTCAAACAAATTTGTATGTATGGTGGAGAAGAGGACTGTAAAAACACGAATGCATTTACAAGTTTCCTTAAGCTAGATGTGGCAAAACTGCTTGACAAAGTTATCGATAGATGAATGTGAGGCTTTCCCCCACAATCTAAAACCAGATTGAAAAGCCCCACACATATACCTTCATATTTATGATACATCTTGCAAATCACAACTGTAAAATCAGCCAGAGACTTTAATGTTTATCTGTACCGAAGGAATTGTTGAATGGAAGTTTTTAATACAATGAAGTTATTTGGAGGTTTTAACAGAGATTAGAATTCACTCTCTTTTTCACTTGGCCATAAAGACTGGGTTTTACTTGTTCTAGGCACTGCCAACAGTTTTACATCCAAGAATTGCTAGAATTAAAAGGCCAAAGAAGACACCAAAAAAGGCACCATTTACATAAATACTTTGAATAGCCAATGGTCAGTACAGCAACACTGAAAATAAATCACCTTAAGAAATCAGTTTAGGGGATTTCTTCTTGGTTTTTTTTTGAGACTGAAGGGTGAGGGCAAGATTGTAAGTCTCAGATCTTCTTGGTATATGAAAAATACTAAATGGTACGTGAAAAGTACTAAAGTTAAGAGTAGCTTCTTAAATCAGAAATCTAGCTAAGAAATTATCTTAAAAACACAGCTTAGTATGAGTTCACCATTCTAAATCATATTGACTAAGTCAACTGATTTTCACCAACAGTAATATACCGACTTTATACCTTTCCCACTTCTGTCTCACATCAGGTTTGAGAAATCACTGAAATAATTACATACACATAACCTTAGCCGGTGTCAAATTTTCTTCTGAGTACAGAGCATTGTATTCCCTATACTGTATTCACCACACAACTATGTGTTCAAGTACAAAATACCATTTCCTTCGGTTCCTGGTTTGTTTTCAAAATACCCTTATGAAGGTGTCTACTGGCATTCCTGGGTTCAGTGTTTGTCTTCTCAGCAATAGAGAAACCTGCTACCATGAATGTCTATAGCCTTATGGCAGCAATATGGGTGGCCTATGAGCTTTGGTATTTTTTCACTAAGTAAATTTGATGTGGGGTAAAGCAGAAACCAGACTTATACAACGAAATTCTAAAGTGTGAACACTGAATCACGTAATAGTCTGTAGAGGTAAGCTAGTATTCCACACTATTCTTTTTTGTGACTCCCCGAGAAATTATTATCTTCTGTAATATAACCAAGTTAAACTTCAATTTCATTTTAATATCAGCTCCTACAACATTTGTCACCAAATTTAGTATTTATTGATATTTAGGGCTTAGAAAAGTAAAGATGACTGTTTTTTCCTGAAGGCTTTTTTTCTTCACTAATTAATTTTATTCAATGACTTGTAACAGGGGAAAAAAAACTCAACTTCTATTTTAACCAATAAAAATATGCTTCAGAACTTTAAGTTACAGAGTTTGTGCACTGAACTGCATGGCTGTAACAAAGCCTTGGACCCATAGTTTAGGCATTTTGTGGCACCATGACTCTGAGTATGTGTCACATTTATTTAATAATATACTATTACAGATTAATAACAACATCTTATAAAATGCATTCTTTTTAGTCAATTGCATGGCTTATTCTCTCCATCACAGAACTCACAAGATTGGGTTTAAGTCACCCCAGACACAGAGAGAAGAGTTTTGTGAGGGGTGGGGAAAGAGAAGAGAAAAGGGATGAGGGAGGGGAAGAAAAAAAAGGAGGGAGGACGATGAAGAAATAAGGCTATGCTTATTTGTGTTCTTCATTCTTGTACTTTACCTTGCAGGCTTTTAATTTTTTCAATTTATAAAAACTAAGTAGGTTAGATGGATTTGTTTCCTACATCACATATTAAATAATCTGGTGTGAGCCTCATTTTTTTTTTTTTTTTTTGACATAACATGCTGATTTCAGTGAAATTTTCATAATGTAAATCCAAGAGACACAAAGCCGGAAAAATACTTCAGCAAACAGCCACTCACAAGGTACCCAGGGTATTCATACAGCTGATAGAGCTGGTTTTTTATATCTTTAGTTAAAATCAGAGCAGGACAGGTTCTGGTGACAATGAATAGTTTTAAACTAACAAAGTCTCCATAATCCCACACTACCTTTCCTCCCTGGAAAACATGAAAAGTTGAATCATTCCAACGGTTTGCAAAATAACTGGAAATTCACAAAAGTTCCATAGAATGGAAGAAACATTTTCCGTCTTAAGATATTTCTATTCATCAAGACCACCTCAATCAAGTATGCCAAAAAGATGCAAAAGAACTCGGAAAGTAAAGCCATAGATTTATCACAAATTCTCTTTGCTGTCATGTCCACTGATATTCACTATGTCTTTCCTAAGGAATAATTTACCAATCACAACCAAATTAGAAAAAAACCTATAAATGAAACGACACCTTCATTTTCAGCAGTCTGAGGGCTTTGAGTTGCGTAAATGATAGCAGCATTTAACTTCATTTTACAGAGTAACAGCAGATAGAGAGTATTGTAATGCAAACCTGGAAAATTCTACACTATTAAATTTTTCTTTCATATGAAATGCTTCATCTTCCCTGCCATGCTTAATATGTGGGGTGTTGCGAATATGAAACCTTTCCCAATCATCACTGGAAACCTTGGTTCATCTGCTTTTTTTAGTGATAAATAATGAGCTGGTTTGCATGATTAATACAGGAAGAAGACTTTGTACAAGCTGCATAGTTTAATTGAAGCATAAATCATGCAGCTGGTTATAACTTAGAACTATTATAATAATAAATGATTATATTTTCTCTACTTGCTTTGCATGCTTAATATAAAACTAAATTAATGCTCATCTGGTAGCCACTACATACCGGTGGTTGTAATCTGCTGCCAAGAAGCTATTAATCTAGCTGCCAGGTGGTTCAGAAAGTTGAAGTACCCCTGCTTTTTAGAAATTATTAATAGTGAAAAGCCACAAAGAATCTCCTGTTCAGTGAATAATTTTAAGTCTGTAGTTAATTCTAAACATAAAGGTACTACTACCATTTCAGAAAAGGACCTGGGTACACAATTCTCTTCCTCCCTCCTTATGCTTAGAATTGTCATTTAATGATTTGGCAATAAAATCACTTGGTTTCAATATTCAGTTTTTGGAATCAGCTATATTCGATTCCAATTTGTCTTCTTGATCCAGCAACTACCACAAGAAAAGTATGTTTCAAAATAGGCCATACTTTCTCACACAGGTTTATGGTGGTTTTTTCAACAATTCAGAAAAAAACCCCATACCTAACTGTGTACTTTGAGACCTGTTAAAGGAGGAAGGTTGCTGAAGTTTTTCCATAGTTTGAAGCTCCAGATCAGTGCCCAGTCACTTTGGAACTTTTCTTCTAAATGCAGACATCACATACAGAGGAGAAATTTCTACATTTACAGAATGACAACAATTTCCTTTCTGCCACAGATGAGCCAATCCATTTAAAAAGGAAAAAAAAAAAAAAATAAAACCAGGATTTTTGATAGCCCTGTTCTGCATTTTATAACAGCAATAATATATACCGTGAGATACTTTATTGGTCTGTGAGGTGTTCTGGTAGTACTAAACTGTGGATGAAATTCAAACTTAAAGTCAACTAGGGTATTTCATATCTATTCCAATTTAAAACTAGCTCCAGACCTCAATGAGTTGTTTCCCCCATTACTTTTAGCAAAGCCTGCCCTAGCACTAAGAACCTCAGCAGCTTCCACCAGTATAAACATTGATGGGTCATCAATTGTAAAAGCTAAGTTCAACCAAACTATAGACTTTTTCAGAGAAGAACAGTATACAGCTATTAAACAAAGGCATATTTGTCACTTGTGCTGAGAGAGAGAATTCGGATTTTATTTTGTTCTCCCTAACCGCCAAACACGCATATGTTTGAGAGAACAATACTGGAGGGTTTGTGTTAACACACAAAGAGCTAGATTATAAAATACTATGGGAGAGCAACTAGCTGTGAACAATCTTATGTATGCAAAAGAGCTTCCAGAACCATGCAAAAATGTCCCTTAGAAAAACTTTAAAACCTTTTTTTTTTTTTTTTTTTTTTTTTTTTTTTAAATAACCACATTCACATGGTTCACAGAAAAAACTTTTTTCTCCAAAGCATTTCAAATTTTCATGAGTGCTTACTACTGGGTGCTGACTGGTACTACCTTATTTGTTAATAAGGCTCCTGCAGTCAATTTTTCAAGTTTATTTTTTGCCTTCATCAAAGTAACAGCAAAAATCATGGACTGGGAAAATCTGAGTTTCAGAGGAATACCTCAAAGCTAGTAACTGCACCATTTACATAATTTTCCTTTTGCAAGAGGATAGAGGAATGAAAGAATGACATATACCCATGTTAGTCACAATACTCAATGGAACTGAAGATAAAAAATTCTATTTAAATACCACGGCACAGGAAGAAAACCTAAATTCTACAACTACTAAAACAGAGAAACACATTCTACATTAATTTGGGACTTGCCCTCCAGAGATGATGACCTTTCTTAAGATTCAAGTTAGGCTGGACTGCAACAGTTAAGTAAGATCAATTCAAAGTGAAACACCAGGATTTATTAATTACATTATATGCCCACCACAAATGACATCTATCTTGATCAGCTTGACAATACTTTGCATTATTTCTGTTAAGATCATTCCTCAGTTGGTGTTCAGTGCCTAACAAAATGAACTGAGAAAGAGTGGGTGCCTCCCCTTACTTCCCAGCTTTTTGATGAAGGCACTTCAGATGAGAATTTGCTTCTTCAAAGACAACAGCCTCCTGTTTCAAGAAACATTAGGAAATGGTGGGAGTTCATCTCAGGATGCCATGCAAGAATATCACTGCCAAACTAACACTGAGGTATCAAATGAAGTGCTGCATATTCCTTTCCTTTCAAGGAAAAAAATGAATCCCCACTTCATCATTAAAATCTTACTAAGTCAGAGAGAAAAAGGCTTTCCTTCCTATCTTTTTAGCACCAAACACAAGCTTCCCAGTGAGATCTCTCACATTTATCTTAAGGGTAAGTGTTCCTGTGACTATCCATTTTTGCAGGATCACTAAGAATCATTCATAAGGTAACTGTCCAGAAGGAGCAAGCATCTTAAAGCTCTCACTTGGAGTCTTGTTTCCTCACAATCTTAATGCACATAAGGCTTAAATAAAGCAGATTTCCTTGACCTTTTCAAGTCCATTCTAACCTCTTCTCTAGGTTATTATTATATAAGAAGTGCTATCAAGTAAAAGAACTTGAACTTAGAGGTTCAAGACTATCAAAAAAAACCCAAAAACCCCAAACCCCACCCACCACACCCCCAAAACCCCAAGACAAAAACCAACCAACCAAATAAAAAAGACTAGTTTTCCAAACTCTCCTATGACTAAAATTCCTTCTCAAAAGGCATCTTTGGGTGAACTGCAAGGAATGCGTTCCACTGATTTTTTTTTTTTTTCACTTAAATTGAATACAACAACAGTCACATGGAACTGCTAAAATAAACTAAGAATCAAGCATTGAGTAAATTACACTCTACCTACAGGTCAAAAATGTCTATTAACACAACAATTGGATAGAACTAAAATTATTTTGTTAGTCTCATCCTGCAGATATCCAGAATACCACGCTGTCTAGAATCCACTTTCTAGATTCTGACATCATATAAATACGAGAGACTTAAAGGAACAGTTGAAGAGTGGATCGCTATACTAATAGAAAGACTATAGACTGTTTGCATGCACTTTTAAAATACAACAAAAAACACCAAGGAATAATTTCACAAATTAAGTCATTATCACAATTAATTTATTAACTTTTAGAAATACCATATTTGATGAATGTGGGAGGTTTCTAGAACATAAAATATAGGTCCTATGATGACTCCATTTTTACTTTCTATAACTGTCTTCCATTGTATAGGCAAGAAAGTCTAGGATTATAAATTTCAACTTTCTGTTTATTTTGACCAAACTTCTCCAAGTCATATTTCTGTTGAGCTCAAGAATATCTAAATTGCAATAGTGTAAGCTCTCCATGTTCTGTCTAAGAAACTAAGAAACTACCAGGCTACAATGCCAACACTTTTCCACAACATTTACTCACATAAAATTAATTTTAAAAAATACACATTTTCCCATACTTTCTCCAAAAAGGTAAAAAATCTTACAATTTATTAAAATTATCTGTAACTAGGAAAAACAGTGCGTTATAAAGGACTTCCCCATAATCAAAAAACCTCATTTATTGTGCTATTGATAAAAATTGTTGAACTTGCAAGTGCACGTTGCATATGTAAACCTTCATATGAGGGTCTGTGCATATGAACTTTTCTATTTATTCTCACTCACAATTCATCCTTCTTCATCAACATCATTCACAAGGAACCTGGCAACATTTCAATAGCTTAGTGTCTATTATCAGAACAACTTGTGTATATACTACAGATAGTAAGATTTCTCTGAATTAACTGTTGATCAAGCTTATCAGCTGTGACTTACCTACAGTATCCCCTTAGTAAAATCAAGTTAAATGACTTTCTAGTTCCGGGGTTACAGCATTTACTGTCAATTGTCCCAATCTTCATTAACTCAGCATGCAGTGCGCCTGGAGTTCATCTGAACTATATTATGACCTACCAGTGTATTAAACAGAACCAAGCAGATTTCAGCACAGTTCACACTATAGTCTTATCCTCACAGAAATGTAAAATATGAATTAATTATGGCACATGGCAAGTTGTATTGATTGTCTAATCACTTAGCACTGTAAAACTGTGTTAAATTAATGTTAACAAATTATTTTTAAAAAGGTCAATGTTGTATAGCAAATTAGGTGATTCTCCCTGTAAGTGGCACTACTTAACCAAATTCACTTGGATGGATATATATTTACAGGCTCCTGTATTAGCAAACTAAGTGGTCTAATTTTTAGTGAGAGTCCGCGGAAGATGAATTCTGAAATCAGGCTGATTCTTCAAGCAATTAAACTTGAGCCTGAATGCTAATTTTTGGAATGTCACTTTAAACACCCTGGTTTAGGGTGCAGCAGTTTGTTGGGCTTACTCAAATCAACAGCTCATCAGCTAGTGAGAAGAAAAGGAATTTTAGAAACAGACTTTACACATTTAAAAGTTACCAGTACTGCTGGATCTTTTTCTGACAACACCAGCATTAACAATGAGCTCTTTTTCTTCAAATGTAAGAAATGGATGTCAAAGCTTGAATAGTTTTCTACCATGTAAGAAGCTGCAAAGCATGAATGCTGTTCCTAACTGTCAAGCAGAAATAAGGGGAGTCAAAAATACTCAAAATGTATTTGCAAAATCTTAGCAAGACATGGTAGAATTTACTAACAGTGGGTAGCTGGGGAGGGGGGGGGACAGAGAAAAAAGGTTTTCTGTTATACTATAGAGAAAAAAGAATCAATAGTGTAACTCAATAAAACACAAAAATTTTCACTTCCTTAGAAAAATTCATTTAAGTTCCTCTGGAGTGTCTTACACACAATAACAGTGATTAACAAAAGCTATGAAGCTGTAATGACAGGATATCTTTTGATAATAAATTTCGACTACAGGATTAAAACTGGATTTACTGTTACAATATTCTTTATAAAGTGTCTTATAAAATTTTGAGTGTATTAAAAAAAGTCGGAATTATTGTAATAATTCTACAGTTGGATAGTATATTTGTGCTGTTTGTTTAAATATTAAAAACATTGACCAATACTATATAAAGACCAATATAATTTCAAAAGCATTGTTGTCTTCAGTTTGAGAGAGATGGCTATACCAAAAAAAGGACCACACCCAAACCCCATTATCTTCTGACAAATGCCAGCTACAGTATGTTGGGTATAAGGAGAGTTCAGTGTATCCCAGAAGAGTTTGATAACCTGATTAACAGTACATGAAACCATCCTTTTGCTGTGGATTTAAAGAACATTCAGAGACCAACGCTTCCTTTTCCAGGAGAGTCTGTTTCACCATAAACCCAAAATTTTGTGGAGCAGTAGCTGGAATAGACAATTCCTTTGTTATGGAACCATAACTTATTTCCCAAAATTTATCAAAGGATCTAAATAGTTATTATCTTCAGAGTTAAAAATTATCTTTATTTTGTAGTAAAACTTCAGGAAAAACAAGGTATTGATAAAATAAAATAATGTGATAGTTGTAATAATATTGCAAAGAAGGGCAAGAACACATTTTCCTCATATTTTGATGGTGATAGTAACTCAAATTGGCATATAAAATGGACTTGTGTTTTGGAAAACAGACCAAAAAATGGAGAATGAAGTGCAGAACAACTTTACACCAAACAAATCAAGGTATTTGGTTGTTGTCTGGGACACCTCTCCTACGAAGAAAGGCTGAGAGAGCTGGGACTGTTCAGCCTGCAAAAGAGAAGGCTTCAGGGAGACCTTATTGTGACCTTTCAATGTATAAGCGGGGCTTGTAAGAAAGACAGAGAGACCTTTTATCAAGGTCTGTAGTGACAGGACAAAAGGCAACAGTTTTAAACTGAAAGAGGATAGGTTTAGACTGGACATGAGAAAGAAATTTTTAACGGGGGGGTAAGACACTGAAGCAGGTTGCCCAGAGAAGTTGTGGATGCTTCATCATTGTAAGTGTTCAAGGTCAGGTTGGATGAAGCTTTGAGGAACCTGATCTAGTGAAAGATGTTCCTGCCTACAGCAGGGGATTTGCACTAGATGATCCTCAAAGGTCCATTCCAACCCAAACATTCTATGATTTCTTGTAGTAAAGATGTGACTACTTTCATTCCATAACAGCTATGAAAGAATATGAAAAATGAGCTTTCTTAAAAAGGGTAACTTTTAATAGAAAAATCTACTTACGAGATCCCTGTAAAGGAAGCACCAAGTAAATTTGTAATATATATGGGACTACACACAAGACTTCACAACTTGTAAGATTCATCTTCTTTAGTCCTAAAACATGATTAATATACATAAAAATCATAATCATTTTCTAGACATGTTCTGTGGTAATTTGTGTCTGAACCTCAGTGCTCTGCTTTTCCTGTTAATATACACTCTAATTGATTTTTAAAAATTAGAAATGTGATAAGCTTCAATCAAGCTAAAAGCTTTTATTTCTATTTATGTCTGTGGTGGCTTGACTTTGGCAGATTACGAGACGCACACGCAGTCACTCTCTCACTCCCCCATCTCAACAGTAAAGTGAGAGAAAACAAGACTGAAAAGTTCATGTTTTGCAATAAAGACAGGGAGATCACTTACCAATTATCATCATGACTGAAAAAATTCTGCTTGGGGAATATTAATTTAATTTATTACCAACTAAAAATAGAGTAGGATGGTGAGGAACAAAAATAAAAAACTAAAACACCTTTGCCCCATCACCACTCCTGTTTTCCAAGACTCAACTTCATTCCTTTGTTCCCAAGTCTTCTACCTCCTTCCTGCCAAGCAGCACAAAGGGATGGGGAAATTCCTGAATGGTTGAGATTGGACGGGACCTCTGGATGTCTTCTGGTCCAACACACCATGCTGAAGCAGGACCACCTTAAGCCAGTTACCCAAGACCATGTCCAGACAGCTTTTGAGTATCTTCAAGGAAGGAGACTCCAAAACATCCCTGGGAAAGCTGTGCCAGTGCTTAATTACCCTCAAACCAGGACACTGATGTCCAGAGGGCACCTGCTGTGTTTCAACTTGTGCCCATTACCTCTGGTCCTGCCACTGGACACCACTGAAAAGAGTCTGGCTCAGCCTTCTTTGTACCCTCCCTTCAACTATTTATACACATTGATGAGATCCTACTGAGCCTTCTCTTCTCCAGGCTGAACAGTCCCAGCTGTTTCAGACCTTCTGCATAGGAGGGATGTTCCAGTCCCTTCATCATCTTCATGGTCCTTCATTGGACTCTTTCCAGTATGTCCATGTCTCTCCTGTACCAGGGAGCCCTGAAGTGGACACAGCACTCCAGTTGTGGCCTCACCAGTGTTGAGTAGAGGGGAACTATCACCTCCCTCAAGCAGCTGGCAACACTCCTCCTAAAATAGCCCAGGATGCCATTGGCCATTGCCACAAGGGTGCGTTGCAAGTTCATCTTATTCTTGGTTTCCACCAGGACTTGCAGGTCCTTCTCTTCACCTAGCTGCTTTCCAGCTGGGTGTCCCCCAGCATATAGTGGTGTATGGGGTTGCCCCTCCCCAGGTGTGGGACTCTGCACTTCCTTTGCTGAACCTTTGCTCCTGGACACCCCATACAATGACATGAGATATCTACATTTTACTTTACATATTTTTAGAAATTTACTTACTTGACAAGAGTGAGCAGGACCATGACTACAGTACATCAAGTTGTAATCTTAGGTTAAGAGTAAGTATACAGGATGTATACTCACTTCTGTGCAGGCAAATATCCTCTGAATTTTGAAATAAATGTTCATTTTTCCAATCGAAGCGTTTCTTCAATATTTTGTTTCATTCATAACATTTTGTTTAAACATAATAGGAACTAACTGTTAAACATTTTCCTTCATCCACCGTTCACTAAAACATACATAAAATCCTTTATTTTAAGATGTGTGTTGCAGATTTTCAAGTATACTGTAACAAGAATTGTGCCTACATCAAAACATGTTAAGATGTTCATTGAAATGGTCACAAATCTGACGTAGTATGTAGCTTATGAGGAAACTTGGGAGAAAGAATGTAGATCAATTATTTTACAATTAGTAATAGAATCCATCACATGATGCCCAAGATACGCAGGTAGAACCGTTACCCATGTAATCATAATATACATCTGAATTCTGAACCACACCAAAATAGCACATTTAAACCACTGCATATAAACACAAAGAGCAAATAAACCACGCAACACATTTGGCAGGTTAAGCAGAGTTGCATCAATTAACTTCAAATCTCTCTAAAGGCACATTACAACATTTCACTTAAGAATGACATGATGTGAGCTGTCTGTTTTAAAATCTGAGCACTCTGGAATTCAAACTATTCAGACAATCTATCAGAGCCCTGGCCAAGCCCTGCTTGAGCTCCACATTGGGTGTCAAGAAATCTGTCAAAGTTTGAGCTGGACTGGCCACTGAGGTGAATGACAGATGTTCTCCCCTAGCTCTCTCTTCAAGGAGAGGAGGGAGAGAGAGAAAGAGACTTATGAGTTTAGAAGGAACCAAACTACTTTAATGAAATATTAATAATAAAATAACAATAAAGAAAATAATGAAATATAGACAAAACCATATCAAGCTCCTAGGATGATGATCATGTCACCAGCAGGCACTGGGGAAGTCCCAGACTGGACTCAGTGATGAATGGAAACGAGATTCTGTATGTGGATTCAGAAATGCAGGGATCGGGATCAAGGGCAGATGAACGGAGCCCTCCTTGGATGTCAGCCGTTGGAGACCTGACCCTTTGATCCCTCAGCTTTTATACTGAGCATGAGGCAGATGGGATGGAATACNGATCAAGGGCAGATGAACGGAGTCCTCCTTGGATGTCAGCCGTTGGAGACCTGACCCTTTGATCCCTCAGCTTTTATACTGAGCATGAGGCAGATGGGATGGAATACCCTGTTGGTCAGTTTTGGGTCACCTGTCCTGTCCACGCCTCCCCACAGGTGTGACCCCTCTACGCTTTTCTGCTTCTGACCCTCCAACAGGGCAAATAACACAGTTGGCTGCCCTTGGGTGTTACAGCAATAAGGATAAGCAGGAGCCTCTCTGCATCCCATTCCTTGGCATCAACTATAAACATGGGTCTGATCATTCTGAGAGCAAATGGTTTCTGTACAACATGCTGTTAATTTCAGCAGTTAGAAAAGGCTTAGTTGCAAAGTAAAATTACTGAACAGAAAATTGATTGTTTTACCTCAAACCATGACACCTTCTCCAGCTACACAGTCTGCCTAAGCTCCTCTATTATTGAAAAGAAACAAAAATAAGTCTCCTGAACCAAGTTAAGTGTACATCACCTTTCCCTCCTATTATAAGGTAACTTAACTGGCTAGCTAAGTCACCCTAGTTAGGAGGAATGGTTAATTCACTTGCCTCCCTTTCCCCTCCCCCCTAATAACATATAATAAATGGAAATTTACATATTGCATATTTTCTTAAAATATAAATTCTACAGTGGTGAATTCCCTTGCGTTAGTAACATGTAGACAAACTTTTTATGGCATTGGCCACCTTAATTATTTTGGTTACAGTGAGGTCTTTATCAGTTTTTTCCTCAGAATGTAATAGGAAGAAATCTGAATCACCTCAGCAACATCCAGTTAATAATACCATACAAAGGACATACTATACATTTGATGGAATGCACAGTAAATATGTAATTTATATAGTGTCTGGAATTAGAAGTTATTATATTTTTGGTACAAAAATAAGGTGATCTTCACTATTTATTCAAGACCACTGTGAAAAGTCTTCACACTTGATAAAAAATATCAATGTTTAGCATTAACATCTCATAGTTTTCAACTGGTATTATGTCACTTATTCATAGAATTTCTTTGTGCAACTTAAGCTAAAAAAAGGCTACATTAAAATTACTTCGAAGTGAGAAGGCAGCACCTCCAAAAGTAGTCTGAAGCACTTAATTGCACAGTTATTTCTTTTTTACTATCACGTTATTCCCTGTTTCATATTGAATTAATATTTTTAAATAAAGCAAATTCAGCTCTTATACATTAGCATCTTCGGTAATTCAACAGAATAAACCACAAGTTACACATTCAGCATTAAAAATACATTACTGAAAAATAAAAAGCTAAAAGTTAACCTTTAGGTTTTTATCAAGGTGTATGGATAAAGGCATATGTGCTTAATGCAGTGTCTTATCCAGAATAATGACAGAAGAATCACTGGGGCATGAAGCCACAACCTGCATGGAGTTAATCACAATCATTAGTCACAGCCCCACATTCTTTTTTTGTTTTGTTCTTTCCAAGATGGAAGTGCTGACAAAAAATAGACTTCATTTTTTGTTTACTGTATAAATTAAGTTCAAAACACCATCACACCTTGTTGGTGAGCTGGAAAGAAAAGTTAAGTAGCCAGCTTTGTTTAAAGACTGAATGTCTCATGAATCTGTACGTTTCACAAGATAAAAGATCTTCTCAACTCAGGGTTGCTGGTTGGCAGCCAGATTAGACCAGCTAGCACCCAAAGTTATCATTATTCAGTACTTCTAAAGTAAGACTGGTGACGAATATCTGAGTCATAACAAAAAGATGTCCTAGTTGACAAACACATGCTTCAACTTCCTAGGTATTCTTACAATAAGCAACAGAGGACAAGGAAGAATAAAAATTGAAGACACCACATTTGCCTCGACAGGGATGAACTATCTGTACAGAGACAGTCGGTTGTCATCACTCTTGCTATCCCTTTTGGTGAATGACAAAAAAAATAAGCTGCATGTTATCTTTTAATGGAAAAAAAAAAACCCAAACCCAAACTTGCAATTTCTAATCCCTGTCAATCACCTTCATTCCAGCAACTTAAACAAACCCAAGAACAAAAATTTACTTTAAAAAAATTATGCCTCTGTCTAAACAGTAAGAAGAATTCTTTTGGCATTAATAATAAAAAAAAAAAAAATTAGTATAGATCTATCGATGCAATTTTAAGAAGGAATATTCTTTTCATTTTAACTTTTAAAAGATTTTATTTTATGCACTGTGCAGTGGAATGTACAAAAAAGGAGGGAAGAACACTTTTTTTTTTAAGTCCATGAAGATGACCATTAATGGCATTGCATCGACAGTGACAATTGCAAGCTTCAGATATGCTGCGAATACCTTTTATGTGGGGGGATTAGTGCGTGTGTGCGTGTGCGTGTGCGTGTGCGTGCGTGTGTGTGTGTGTGTTCGGTTTTGTTTGGGTTTTGGTTTTTTTCATTTTTTTTGCAATCAATGCACAAATCAAACAACTAGCCAGACACATTTCATAAGACAGGAAAATACTTTTGAATAATGTATTTGCCTAGAAGCATGTCACGGAATCACGGCATCACGGAATTT
>VYXH01003320.1:0-44202 GCA_013397275.1 Burhinus bistriatus
ACTGTTCAGTGGATGAGGAATTTCTTAGGTATTGGTCAATGGCTCCATGTCCAGATGGAGATCAGTGACAGGTCTATACAGAGACCAGAACTGTTCAATATCTACATCAATGACATAGTGGGATTGAGTGCACCCACAGCAAGTTTGCAGACAACACCAAGCTGAATAGTGTAGTTGACACACCTGAGGGATGGGTTGCCATCCAGAGGGATCTGGACAGGCTTGAGANCAAGCACCGGTATCGATACAGGCTGGGAGATGAAGGGATTGAGAGCAGCCCTGCAGAGAAGGACTGGAGGGTACTGATGGATGGAAAGCTGCACATGAGACGGCAGTGTGCATTCACAGCCCATACGGCCAACCGTATCCTGGGCTGCATCAAAAGAAGTGTAGCCACCAGGTAGAGGGAGGTGATTCTGCCCCTCTGCTCCACTCTGCTGAGATCCTACCTGGAGTATTGCATCCAGCTCTGGAGCGCTCAGCACAGGAAAGACATGGACCTGTTGGAACAGGTCCAGAGGAGGGCCACAAAAATGATCAGAGGGATGGAACACCTCTCCTATGAGGACTGAAAGAATTGGGGTTCAGCCTGGAGAAGAGGAGGCTCTGAGGAGACCTTGTGGCCTTTCAGTACTTAAAGGGGACTTATAAGAAAGATAGGGACAAACTTTTCAGCAGGGCCTGTTGCAATAGGACAAGGCGTAATGGCTTTAAACCAAAAGAGGGTACATTTAGACTAGATATAAGGAAGAAATGTTTTACAATGAGGGTGGTGAAACACTGGAACAGGTTGCCCGGAGAGGTGGTGGATGCACCATTTCTGGAAACATTCAAGGTCAGGTTGGATGAGTCTCTGAGCAACCTGACCTAGTTGAAGATGTCCCTACTTATTGCAAGGGGTTGGACCATATGACCTTTAAAGGTTCCTTCCAACCTGAACTATTCTATGATTCTATATTTCCTTCCAATAAGACTGGAGACACTCCAGAAAGAACATCAGTGCTGTGGGATGTGCACTGTGCTCTAATAGCTCTTTTTACAACATTGACCTTTGATACCATAAGATTGACTAAAATCTACATGCACACACATCATCTTAACTACAATAGGATCTTTTCTGTGAATGTAATATGTGGAATGATATGCATCTTAAGGCAGACTACCACACATCTTATTATACGCAGTGTAGCATCTATCTTTAAAAGAGATACGGGTATTCCAAATGATTCAGCTGAATTCCCTTGCAATGGTTTTCCACATTTTCAGTAAGAAGGAGTACTTGTAAAATTAGAGATCACATTATCCCCATTTTGAATTTCAAATATCCAAAAAATATTTGTAACCTGTGTAACCTGAATCTTAAAATTAGGTCTGTTGATCTGTATTTAAAGTATATAGGACGATGTATATGTTATCAAAGTCACAATTTTGGCTAAGCTACATTTCAGTTGAAGTTTATCATTCCAATGATAAGCCAAAATTTTAATTTTTGCTGGAGATGTTGTAAAATACCAGTGCTCTAGACTGACTTTTCATCCACCAGTACATCTTGTTAACTTCACTACCCAGAGAATATTTGTGTCCAGTGTGAATTGCAGTACATGACCAGAACCTCTACTGAAATCTTTCTGTAGAGGAATGCTTTGTCCTCCATCAACCTGCTTACAACTCAGAAGAGTACTTGAACCTCTATATTAGGTTATATGTTGTGAAAGATGAAGACAGCATATTGTCCTGAAAATAAACCATGTGTTTAGAAATTCCTGCTCTCATTCTGCCTCTTTCTTTCATCTCTCAAAATCCAGCATTGATTCCATGACAGCTCAGAAAACATAAACTGATGGAGTTTCCCCTCCATCGGTTACCCTTCTGCCTCTGCCTTTATTTTTAGGTAATGTAAGGGCTGACTTACAGGGACACACCCAAGGTCTTTGTTATCTTTGCACACTGATTGAACATAGTTTAACAAAGTTCCATGACTTTAGAATCGAGGTAAACATCCCTGCAAAGCAGAAGATAAGGGGACAGTGGCATTTGCTTAATATTAATGTGTGCTGAATTCCTATTAAAGGAGGATGAGGAAGGATAGATTAACTTGCTGTTGGTTCAGTGTTTTGAATGGGTAGGGGTGACAGTTTGGGACTTTCCACAAGCCACCCAACAAATATCAATATAGATCATTCAAGGTACAGTCATCAAGGCAAAAGTGAATGAAATGTAAAATGAAGTGTAGTTAAACAAATAACTGGAACAAATTACCTTCTCTTCTGGTTTCACCTGGGATAGAGTTAGTTTTCTGTCTAGTGGTTGCTGTGCTTTCAGATTTGGTATGAAAGGAATTTCAACAATTTATATTTTTTTAGTTGTTGCTAGGCAATGTTTACACTATTCAAGGACTTTTTTCAGTTTCCCATAGAAGCTGAGAATGACCACAGACAGAACAATGGAATAGCCAATGGAATATTCTGTACCATAGATGTCATGCTTGGTATCTAAATGGGGGTTGGCCGAGGAGTGGGAATCCACGATCACTGCTTAGGAGGAGCTGGGTAACCAATTCACTGGGTGGTGAGAGTGACTTGTGTTGTGTTGCTTTATCTTGTATATTCTTTTACTGTTATTATTATTATTGTTATTTTCCTTTCTTTTATTGTTCTATTAAACTGCTTTTATCTTAACCTACGAGGTTTTTTTTTTCCCCTTCCCTTTCCTTTCCCCTCCTTTTCTCCCTCTTCTCCCTACCCTTCTGGGAGGGAAGGGAGAGAAGTGCATGAGCGCAGCATGGTCCTAGCTGCTGGCTGGGATTAAACCTCAATGACTTCTAATAAGAATCCTGTACCTTCTAATAAGAATCCTGTGCAAAAGGGATTCCTTAGTGCAGAAACAGAAGTCAGCCTTATATCTGCTGATGCTGTTAAAGTTACCAAATAATGCCTGAAAAGTTCAAAGGGGACCTTTGAAGAAGAGGTCTTTGAAGGAGACCCCAACATCCTTTATATTACTTGATATCTTGGTGTCACTGTCAGATACTCACAGGACTCTAGGACAGTCAGGGTCACATGATGCCATCTCTCTTTCCTTATATGCAGTGAGACAATTTTCAGCAGTGAGGACCCAGGTGTGTGCAGGCTCACCAAGAAACCCTCAGCTCGTGTGCTTAGTTCCAGCACTGGGCCAGAGCAAGGGCAAGGATGTTGGCATCACTGAGATCAGGGACAGGTCACCTCCATCTCTACATATGTTCGTCTCTGTGCTATATGCACAAAGCTAGAGGCAGAAGGAGTGCTCCCCTGTATGTCTGGCTGGCAGTGTGTTGTTTGAAATTTGTAAGATCCTGCTATCCACCTACATCTCCCTAGTCAGTTAGGAGACAGACTGAATTGTTACTCAGGGTGCATCAAGTTCAGGGATCACTGGCTGAAAACATCTGTTTGTGTGTTTGTCTGCATCAAATCTAAATGCATTAAAGTGTATGTGCCTATGTAGGTGGAAAAATATGTATTTTTGTCAGTCTGGAAAACACTTCTCAGAACGTTTACTATTTCACTTTCATACTTTTATTAGGTGTTATATATATAAGCATAACTTTATAATTAAGTAAATTGTGATAATATACCTCAATTTCCAGGTTGTAGTGCCCTTTTAAGTCCCTGCATGGTGTTCCAGTCTAAAAAGCATTAATAGAGATGTTCTAGTGTTGAAAAGAAAAGTAAGGGAAATCAGCATCTAAAACTTAGTAAAGTCCTAGGTAGTAAAAGGCCTTTGTTCTGAAGATTGTTCTCCCACAGAGTAACAGAATTTTCTTTTAGCCTTTACAGTCGATTCTCATGCTGTTGAAATATCATAATCAAAGCTCTTTGCCACCTTGTGTTGAATCTACTGTACTTGAAATCTTTTTATTTAGTGAGAAACAGTGTTTCCACCCTAAATAATATGATGAAAGCATTCAAAATGTCAAATGAACATTCACCAGTTAAAAATATCTTCACTTTTTACTGTTACAATGGTAGAGGGAACTGCCTGTAGGTGACTGGAATGATTAAAAAGGAATGGAGAATACACAATGGTTGCTCCAAAGGGACTGTGAGAGTTCATCACACTGTCAGGTGTCACTGCTACTTTTATCCACAATTTCCTAACCAGGATGGTGCAGCACTTTGTTCAGGACAGGTTTGCACCGTCAGGAAAACTACAGTTTTGTTCAGACTCCTTTGTCAGTTGCTTTTAGCTTCCACTTGTCATCCTCTCCATTCTTTCCTATGTGAAGGTAGTGTTAGCTTACAAATAGCTATTCCGCAAAGGAAATGAGCTATTACCTTACCAGTCTGTGCACATGTCAGTCCATGGTTCAAACAGAAATTTTAGGAAAATGACACATTTGAAAATTAATCATCTGGAAGTTAAGTGAATCATCTTGTGCGTATCTCCAGTTTTCCTGGCATCATAAAGAACAGAATTGGTTGCTGGAACTATCTAAAGAAAAATAATAACTGAATATTTTTATAGTGACTACCACTATACAGAGGTAGGTTTTTGAAACAAGACCTGTTTAAAGTCTGACATGTTTCCCTTCAGCAGGACATAACACTATATTAGTATTTAATGCTTTTCCTAGCCTTGCAGAGTCATTAAGAATACAGTATTTCATAATGTCTCATCAATACACTTCTCTCTTGACAGACTTACCAAGATGAGAGAGGTACCTGGTCAGAGTAGTTGTTAAGAAGAATTTTATAGTACTGCCTGTTTTCCAATTGAAATGCCACTGGCTTCTAAATAACTCTAAATCACCTCATACAGCCAAAATCAACAAGTCCAGCAGAAAAATATATACTAGTAGGTGGCCTAGATCAATTGGTACATATGTCCATGATCAAATGGGCTTGGAATATACTGAGCATGCCAGAGAGAATCAATACTAAAAAGAAAATAAAGAAAACAGACTGTCTAGTTCCTCCCATTCAAAGCACTGTTTTCCCTCCATATTCCTCTTGTGTTCTCCACTGAGACATAAAAGAATACAGGCCTGAAATAGATTTAATTTGGTGCATAAGGGAGAAGAGAGTCCAGAAATGGGAAAGAAAGCAGAGAGAGGAAAGGCTTTGGGGAAGAGAGTGGGAGTGAGGAAGATTTGTCCCATGGGTTTTTAAATTGTGCTTTGGCACTTAGTTGTCTTGCCTACAGAAAAAAGTTGGTACTTAAGAAGGGCGGGAAAAAAACTGCTGTGCAACAGCAACCGGGAGAGAGGAGTGAGAATGTGTGAAAGAAACAACTCTGCAGTCACCAAGGTCAGTGAAGAAGGAGGAGGAGGAAGTGCTCCTCCAGTGGAGGATAAGAGATTCCCCCGTAGCCCATGGTGAAGACCACGGTGAAGTAAGTTGTCTCCTTGCAGCACATGGAGGTCCATGGTGGAGCAGTTATCTACCTGCAACCTGTGGAGGACCCCATGCCAAGAGCAGGTGATGCGCCCAAAGAAGGCTGTGACCCCATGGGAAGCCTGCATTGGAGCAGGCTTTTGGCAGGATCTGTGACCTTGTGGAGAGACAAGTCCACTCTTGAGCAGGTTTGCTGGCAGGACCTGTGGCTCTCTGGGGAACCCATGCTGGATTGGTCTGATCCTGAATCATAGAATAGAATCATAGAATCATTTAGGTTGGAAAAGACCTTTAAGATCATCTAGTCCAACCATTGACCCTGCTCTACCAGGTCCGCCACTAAACCATGTCTCTAAGCACCATATCTACATGACTTTTAAACATATCTAGGGTTGGTGACTCAACCACCTCTCTGGGCAGCCTGTTCCAATGTTTGATAACTCTTTCAGTGAAAAAATTTTTCCTAATGTCCAGCCTACACCTCCCCTGGTGCAACTTGAATGCATTTCCTCTTGTCTTGAGGGACTGCACCCTGTGGAAAGGACCCATCCTGGAGCAGTTCATGAAGAATTGTAGCCTGTGGGAAATATCCATGTTGGAGAAGTTCATGAAGGACTGTCTCCTGTGGGTGGGACTCCATGCTGGAGCAGGGGAAGAGTGTGAGGAGGAAGGAGCGGCAGGGACGACACATAATGAACTGATCACAACCTCCATTCCTTGTCCCCATATGCCACTTGGGCAGAAGAGGTAGAGTGAAATTGAGCCCAGGAAGAAGGTAAGGGTGGGAGGCGGGTGTTTTAAGATTGTTCTTATTTCTCGTTATCCTGCTCTGATTTACCTTGGCAATAAATTAAATAAATTTCCCTGTGTCAAGTCTGTTTTGCCCATGATAGTAATTGCTCAGTGGTCTCCTTGTCCTTATCTTGACTAATGAGTCTTTCATCAAATTTTCTCTCCCCTGTCCAGTCGAGGAAGGGGAGTGATAGAGCAGCTTGGTGGGCACCTGATGGCTAACCAAGATCAATCCATCACAACCAGTCACTCCTCTCCCAGTGCAACAGGTGATAGTTTTGTGGGATATATCTGTCATTGGTGCCAATGATGGGGTGCTGATATTCTTAGTAACACAGCCTACCTCACATGAATCTTTCAGAGGACAGTCCTTTTTCAGTTGAAGTGTTCTGTTTCAGCTTGATGGCAGGAGGTCCTGCACCTCCTAACCTCCAGGATCATTCTGCTCACTATCCTTTCTTAATGCTCATAGTGCTCTTTTTCAACTAAGCGAGATGTTACAGATCAAGAATTGTTAGTTTACTAGTACTGGCAAAAGCTAAAATGTTGCTCTTTTATGGAAAAAAGCACCATGACAGGAAAAACCAAAGACAAACCAAAACTCAATGCCACACTGTACTGTCTGCAATATTATAGTAGCTACTTTGTTGCCATTATTTCAAAAAAGCTGAAAGTAGTCATTGCACCAGGATGTGAAATTTTATATATAACTAAGGCCATTTGCAATAATGCAAGGGATTCAACTTATGTCAATTAAAGGTATAAGAAGATTGGTCTTTAAGAATGTCACATTTTAAGCAACATGAAAAGTTTTCAAATTTCATTCAATGCCTAATACAGACTATTAAAAGGAAGATTCATGATACAGAACACCAATCACTCACTTCAGCTAAAGAATAATGATACAAGTTTATGAGTTTGAAAATTCCCATGATAGCCATAAAGTGTACACTTAGTATGTGTTCTTTGATGAATAATATTAAAAATTGTCAAAATAATGAGGATAGTGAGCAGAAACTACCGAAAACGGTCACCATATTCTTAAACACAGGGGATCATAGTATTAAGTGATGCCAGTTTCTCTAAGTTGTCATTGTCCTGAAATTTCAAAGGGATGAAATGTAACTATTTTAGGCAAGTTCTTTAATGTTGCAGAAACAGGTGAAATACATCAAACAGGACTCGATTTGAAGTACAAGCAGCTTTGTCTTAACTGCAGCATGTAATTACCAGATAGTTTAAAGCCCACATAGCTATTGGATACTGAAGCACAAAGCAAATAGAATTTCCCCTGAACAAATACAATTATATAATTACATTTGATATACAATAAAACTTTTTAAAAAGTTTTTACAGTTTCTCTTTTGGAGTGTTTGCATTTGAAAAACTTACAAAGACTATGAATATGTTTATCTGTGCGTGGACCACAACTACAAATTTAAAGTGAGAAAGTTCCTCACCATGAAGGGCCAGGATTCAGGCTTGGAAGCAATTTTTTAATTAACTAGCATTATTTTGTAATAATTTCATTCTTTCCATCTCTATCCTAAATTTCATCTGTACAACGTGTCACTTTCAGTCGTATATTTACTCTGACCAAGATTCTGTCAACCTTCTTCCATTAAAGCAGTGTGTCATTTTGAGAACACTGCCTCCAAGGTATTTCTTATGGAAAGAATGGCTCGGCAGACGAAGATTGGCAGAATTTGGACATCTGTGTCACAGCTTTGTTTCCTCCAACAAAGCTGGATATGCCAGACTTCTCCTCTAATACTTTGAGATGATGAATGTATTAAACATTATATTAAGATTTCACATGCAGCTTACCATAAATGGTATGTGTTTTGGCTTGTTAATTTTTATCAAAATATCCTATGGTTATCCAGATAGTAGTTAGTCCTGCAATCACTTTGGCCTTTTTATTACCTCAGGATTCACTGAGACTAAAAAGAAATCCCAGTCCAAAGCATAGTGAACATCAGCAATAGTAACTATGATAATTCTTCCACAGTTGTGACAACTGCCAAACCAGGCTTATTTGTTTGTAGAATGTAAGCAAGTATCTTCCTTCCCAATTATCTTGAGCTGAAAAAGAAAAAATGAGACACAGAAGCTATAACCAGCTGGTGTATAGTAAGCCTGAAGACTCAAGTTATATGAATTTCTTAAAAAGATCACAAGAGTACATACAAAGATTGTGTGACTTGCCCTGTTTCTTGATAAGTAAAAGTATTTATTAGAACCATTAAGCTGTCATCTCTGTAAGTCCTTAGCTGTTTTACCCCCAAAATTATGAGATTTCATTCCGGAGACTGATCCACAGACAAAAGAATTCACATTCATTAATTGTTGTGTGCAGTGTTTAAAATGATCAGTAGAATCTAACTATCTTGCTTACATTCTGCATCATGTCATTAACCTGTGTCCTTGGGCTGCACGTATCCACAATACTGAGGCAGTGATGGAAATCCCTGTTTAATATTGTTTCATATACTCAAATAACATCTGCACTACAACATGACCAAGGCTGATGAACTCGTTAGAAAACTTTGAGGTCAGTTAAACTATGGAAAAAGTTTCTACTCCTTATCCTTAAAAAAAAATCAGTTCACTTATTATTAGGCATACTTTGGTGTGTTTTGCATTTTGTGGGTCTTCTGCGTCTTAGCCAAAACTGGAAGTGTTTGTATTATGTCAGTGTTGTGATATTTCAGAACTGAGTAGTGCTAGCAGAAGGGAGAAGTCTGGAAAGAGCAGGCTTTAGTTTGTTTTCTAGAGCAAAACTTTTCAGCTATCCAAGTGGTCCAAAGCCCTGCTTTCTTTGATGATCTGGTTATCATCTAGGGGACATACAATTTTTTCAGTGCAAAAGAGAACAGCTTTGCATTTAATTTTTTAATCACTCAATTTTCATCCTAATACAAGAATGTTTTCCCAGCTATGCAGGCAGTTGCTGTGACTGATTAAAGCAACAGTCCTCAAAATAGATTTGTTTAAAACCTGCTGTTGTTATTAATTACTGCTATTATTATTATTCCACCCTCATTATTCCATTGTGTCTTCATATATTTTTGTGTCAACAAATGATCAGTCATATGTATTGCCCATCTTGTTAAATCTGCTTGTCTCTCTGTTGCCTATGCCCTTTCGCTTTCATCTCGTCTTGCTGCAGTGCAGAGCACTGGTTTAAGGTGCCAGGTAGGATTAAAGGCATCCCAGGGAGAACTTGCCTTTGAAGTGGCAGAGAGTAAATGCTTCTTATCAGCTGTAAGTGCTCCCTGTGTCATTGGCTTTCATGGCTGTGGCATGTCATTTGTAAGGATCTCTTATTTCGCCATGCTGTAGTAGAAAGTAATCTGTCAGCTTTTTCTCAGTTCACTGGCAGAGGCTGCACTCGGTGGATGATGGTGCCTGATTAGTGGTAAATTAGTATCATATAATACTCCTGTAACAGCAGAACACATGCTTAAATATGATTTTAAAATCTATTATTCAGTTGTCTGGCTGACTATATTCTGTTGTTACAAATGTGCTGTGTCATGGCTGTGTCTTTTTTCTACCCTAGTGTTTCACCTGATTTAGAAAGGGCAGCGATCCCAAGGCTGAGTGGATTATTGAATAGCAAGTCCAAATAACTAACACTGTCTTCTGATTCAGAAATAGGTTCTCCTGGACACACCTGATGAGAAAATCTATAAGGAATACAAAGATATGATCAATAGATATTTGATGTATAAAGAACTGAATTTATCACCCTTCTTTGAGAAACCTATGCTGCCTATGAGTATTTATAGGTAGAGCATGAAGGAATTATGAATTCTGAAAAATTTATGTCTAAACTGCTTTGTTAGTTGCCTAAGTTTAATAATATTTTGTGTCCTTCATTATTAGATGATAGAACAATAAGTCTGTTGTTATACAGCATATATTCTAGCAGATATTCAGTTTTGTTACTGGTCGTTTACACAATCGAAAATCTTGTTCAGGGACTATGTTCAAGCATCCCATCTACAAATATAATTTTCCATGGGGGTTTCTGCCAATAAACTTGAACGATTGAATGTTTACAGTAGGTGAAGATGAAAGGTTTCAAAGAGTGTCTGAATCATGCTCAAGTTCAAAATCAAAAGTTTCTCTTCTGAATTCCAGGGAATAAACAGGACACTCCAAACACTTACATTTAACAAATAAACTGTTTATCCTCAGATCACTTCAGAGCTAACGGTCAATCACTGAGCTGATATTTCCTAGCACTACTCCTTTCTGAAAATAAAGAAATTGCATACACACAAATAAATTTAGTTCAGTGACCTCCTGTAAATTTGAATTATTAGAGTCCAAAGAACTGTTTCTGTTCTCACTTATAGTGCTGTAAAACAGAAGAAAAAACCTCTTTAAAGTCAGAAAATGTCTGATTTCTTTTTTCAGTGACCAAAGACTAAGTCCATCAACTTTTGAATGTCAAAGATTAAATGTATTAAGAAAATCTTAAGCGTAGAAAGCGCTAAATAAAAATCCTGTGGAGAACAGCTGCGGTTATACTATGCTAAGGAAGACAATCAAGGTTTTCTAAAAACTTGTACAATTAACTTATGTAGGTTTAAGGCTCTAGAGAAAGCAAAATCTAGTTATTTCATTATTTTTTATTTAATATTGTTTTCAATTGCCATTTTTAACATCCCTGTACTGCTAGAATTCATATAGTAAAAGCTCAGATGACCGAATTAGGAAATTTTTCTGTGATTCAAGGTATTTTAACTCTTCTTTTTTCCTTACAATTTTAAGAAGGTGGTCTGACATACTACTGTATTTTAAATTATTCTTTTCTATGTATTTTAAGCAATATGAAAATGTAATGCCTGTTCTTCCCACCTTTTACCTCATCCATCTAAAATCCCAACCTTCATATAACTTTGAATTTCTTTAATATCTCTCTATATTCTTTTCCATTAGTGGCAGTTCTGGATGACTTAAGTTTTACAGGCTCTTAACTTTTCTAACTTGGCTGACGTAGTTTCTCAACAGTGACAAACTTGCTGTGCATCAGAAGATATATATATGTTTGGAAAATTTAGTACCAGCAAACCAATAAAGCCTCTCCAGAGAAAGGCTTGCTGAACATCGCACGGGAGCAACACATCAATCAGTTTCTTAATGTAGTCACTTTACTCCTTCCTTCTTTCTCTTCCTTTTATTTATTTATTTAAAGAATCAGGCCAGAGGAGGTAATTATTTCTGTAAAGCCTTAAATTTAGATGACTCCTTTACATTCATCTCTTCATATTTTATTTATATTTTATATTTCAAATTAGAGTTGTTTTTCTCGATAGGAAGGGAGAGAATATATTTCATTCTTCAAGAAGGATTCTTTTCATAAAAAAAATTTTCATGGTAAAATCAAAAGGATCTAAAAATATTAAATTTTATTTTTTTAAAAAGTAATTAATAGCAACAACATCACTTGCAGCCACATTTTATGCCTATGCAAATTAAAGATATGCCTCAGCTCTAAGGTAAGTAGAGGAGAAAATATTTAGAAGAATAGAGTTGTCAGTGTATATTTATGCAGTGTTTTTATCAGAGCTCACCAAATGACATCAGGACCTGCAGCATACAGTTTTGGTACTCCATTTTTTTCAGGGAACTTTGAAACCTGATAATAATAAAGTACTTGTTTAGCTTTAAATATATGAGACATTCTTGTGAAAAGAGTGGCATGACTTTAAAATTATGTACTTAATGTTAGAGAAAAAATGTTTGCGGATTTAGGGTATTTACAAAACAGAACAGTAGAGAAGTCAACGCTTGCCGGTAGATGGAAGATATCACCAGTGAAATAATTTTATATGGCCATTCATATAACCATATCTATCTCCTCATCTGGACAGTCTGGAAAAATGCTGCTTGCTAATTATGACAGAACTGTGAAAATATCCCTACCCATTCTGGCAGCAATGGGTTAAAGAAAAATGTTTATTCCAGTAAGAATTAGACAGGACTCATCAGAACTGCATCTATATATTAGCTATATTAGTATAGAATTATAGTAACTTGAAAACCTTGGTTTTCTTTTCCCTTCATTCTTCCAGAAAGTGTTCTTCACGCCCTTCATATTCCTGATTTTGTGTGATCTTAGATGCTATTGGTAAACTAAGGACTTGTTGGACAAGTAAAGTAATATCTGAAAGAAAGCACTTGACAGGGTGGGGTGGACTTCTAGAGCTTTCAAAATGACAGTAATAGGATTTACACTCGGATTTGTACAGATCATAGACACTAAAAAATATCAGTATTCCACAGCAATTGCGACGTGGCTCCACAGACATTTGTCTTATTAGGGTATCTCTCAAAAATGAAGTAGGCAGAGAAGTTAGACAATATAACCTCTAGAATATTTGAAATTTTTTTATCAGCTGTTATTATTTCAGGGACATTGTTTCAAATCTTTGTGGAAATATTAGGTATTAGGAGTGTTAATTACTAAATAGCCATATAACAAAGAACAGCAAATTGCTCACGAGGGATTGGCCAAAATAGTGACGGTATGTTCAAACTGGTTCACGAGCAAATAAATTCTGAAAATAGTGCATTATATAGAATGGAAAAAAAAAAAGAAATTCAAAATCTAATGGAATATTGTTAAAGACATTGATATTGCCTCTTCTCTCATTTTAAGCGTGGGCTCTTTTCTATTTTTTTTTTCGTCAAATACAATTTGAGAGGCTACATAAAATCTGATAGATTTTTTTCAACCTTCCCTCATTTCCTTGCCTTTAAAAAACACATTTGGTAGGCCATATGTATGAATCTGTCGTGTTTTTTACATCCCCTCTGTATGAACACACAATTGAAAGGCAAATTTTAGTTCCCAGTTTCTCTGTTTTGGTAAAAATTGCACTCCTTAGTGAGAAAATTCCTTGATTAACCACATGAACTGAGATTTATTATGTTTACTTGTTTGAATACTACTGTCCTATGCATAGTCATCTCTGGAACCTGAGCCTCTACTATACATTTAATTACATACACAAATTGTGTTAGATCCTCAGTTGAAGGAAATTTGGCACTTCAAATATATATATAGATATATGTATATCAGGTGAAGGTTTGATCCACTTACTGCACACTAGGTATAAATTAGTATTGTGTATGCTTAGTAACACAGGTATAAATGACAATGTCTTGCAGGATATGAGCCAATAGATTGTCGGCTCTGCAAGACCTGAATTGCAAGTGACATCCTACTAGGTAATCCATCCTGCTAAGTCCTCTGAAAAGAGGAATGTAGCAATAATACGAAAGGTCCAGTGGCATAAGGTAAAAAATAAATAATAGCAGAAGAACAAAAGTCTACATTTGGGCTTTCAGTTAGATTTTTTTTTTTTTTTAAACAAGCCTTCAAAATTGGAAACTGGGTCTGCAAATTAAAGGTTTGGACCTGCCTCTGTAACCAATGGGGTTTTGAGGTTGCAAAACTGAGAATTTAATTTAAATAGTTCTTGGTATGTCTTGGTTTCTGAGTATGTTTGCCGTATCTAAACTTTATCTGAACTGTGGACATGTCACCTACTGGCAACATGTATTAAACTTACAATGCAAATAAAATTTATATGGTCAGATAGTAAATAAATTCATTAAAAATTATTATCCTTTCAAGATTTAAATGCAATGGGCTGAGGATGAATGTGGTAGGAAAAGGGAGCATCAATCTCTAGTTAAGGAAAAATTTGTTTATTTTAACAGCCGTATTTGCCCAAGCAGAATAGCAACACTTTTACGTACTTACAAAAGTTATATTATTAATATGCTACCTTGTATATGTTGGGATTAATAGTGTTTTAACTATCTAGCCAGGTACTACTGCTATCTACCTTTTTGTTTTTGCAATACAAGATTTTTCTCTGATTGACATTTCATGAACCATGATTAATGTTAGAAAACTACCTTGAAATATTAATTTGTTTCAGACTTATATACATACCAAGAAAAATCATTAGCAATAAGTTTTACTCTATTAGTAGAGTTTTATAGATGTGCTTATTTATTTCTTTAAATCTTTCTTTCATGTTGATTGTGTCTCAATCCAATACGAGCAAATAAACCATTGTTGGGAAAAATGAAAAACCACATATTAACTGATTCGGTAATATTAAATTTATTTCCATCATTTATTTTCAACATATGCTTGACAGCTATCAGGGGTTATATTTGTACTGTTGTAGTATTAATTAACAGTAAGAGCGGTCAAAGAAATGTTAAAAATAGACAAGGAAAACTGAAACCAGTGTTAAAAGAACTTAGACATGTTTGTAGCATTAACAAGATACATGATGGCTTCACTCATGACTCACTTTGTACTGTGACCCATTGCCCTGCTTTTTGCAGCTTCTGCATCCATAAGATATCTGGGAGTTCTTCAACTTTTATGGGTTATTTTATCACTGTAGACTATGATGGCTGGTGTTCTAAAGAAGCATAGAGCTTACTAAGGTATTTTCTTTCTCTCCTGGTCTTCCTATCTCATCTACATGTAATTACATATACATAGCATTAAGCATTCATTATATAAGACACAGAAGCAGTCTATGGAAAGAGATCAGAACACAGATCTCCTCTGTTGGTGTCCTGCTTTATTGGTTGGGAAGGAATTATATTCCCCATTTCTCCTTTTTTCTGGACCAAACAAAAATACAGAATCCTTTTTAGAAAATTTTCAAAGCTACAGCAGGAGAATGGAAATGTGTGACTGCTTGAAACACTTTAGTGTGGTGCCTTGTGGGGCAGAGATGCAGGCTTGAGTCCTTTCATGCTAAGAAGGACATTTTACACAGGTCTTCTAACCTCGCTGATCTAACATAGACAAAACAGAAATGCACAGTCACCTCTGTCTTGTTTCATTGTGATCTCAAATAAAAGCATTTGTGCCCTCTGTGGTTTCTACAGAGATTATTCCTGATGTGGGCTTGGTCCTATCAGGTTCTGAGGATCCTGATGAGATGTATTCATGACCTTGGTGCTGAACTGCTTAGGTCTGTTAAGATGGAAGGAGTCCTCAGTATTTATAAAAGTAAAGAAGATTTATAGGCAATTTAGGAAACTCTATCGATGAAAACTGAGATATATATATATATAATTTAGGCACCCATCTCCTAAATAAGTAAGAAAATGTCTGAGCATGAGTTTAAGGGGATTATGGTTGGAATCTTAATAAAACTAGCTTGCAGTTCTTACATACATTATGTAAGGCAATTTTATGAAGTTTAATTTCTGTGCATAAGCTTTGCTTACTGCCCTGAATTGCATGTTCTGCATTTATGTAACACTTGCTTAGATTATTTTTTTTCAAAAGACAGTTTATCTCTTTTCAGGACAAATCTAATCTAAAAATATTCGGGATAACCTGTTCATCCCTTTGCAGTCAATGGATAAATTTTTACTGGTTTAGTTTGCTTTCTACTTCTCTCATCAGCTAACTCTCTAACCATATCACTTTATTGTCTATAACATGACAGGTCAGATCTAAGGTCCACTCAAGTCAATAGGTATTTCTCAAATGACTTAAATGGGCTATACATAAAACTCTTTGAGCTCACAGTTCATATGAAAGATGACACCTAAAAAGTAAGTTTATTCTTCCATTTTATAAAAAAGGAGCTTCACGTTAATATGTCTCAAAAGTCATTGCCATGATATGCAAGAAATTCTGAATGCAAGTGGGTTTTTTACTCTGTACATATAATTACAGCACTCAGCAGAGGCACACTCAGCTGTTGAAAAGTGGAAATTAACTTCTGAAAATGAGGTAACAAAATACGCTGCTCTTGCATAATTGGGTTTCTCATCACTTCATACAAGCACAGGCAATGTTTACCAATGTGATGTTGAAGGATGCAAATATTTGCTCCACAAACAATAGGTGGGCCTTTAAAGATAGTGGTTGAAGCTCTTGAAGTTAGCTGATTAGGGCCTGTGTGCCCATAAAAGTGCAGAGATTAGAAAAAAGGCTTGTAAATGTATTCATAGTGAGAAAGGGGAAAGGGGTTGTGTTTGGGACATGATTAGCTGGTAATCAGTAAAGAACAAACTGATTATTAGCTGTTCAATTCTTGTCAGTCTTAGGGGATTCCACTCAGTGGCCTAATTAAACTGAGCTTGAAGTCCTCACATCTCCATTCAGTGGCAATTTCATTATAATATTCAGTTCTTTGCATGAGCTTTGCCTTCCTTCTCTTTAATCATATGTTTTGCATTTGTGTAACACCTTCCTTGATTAGTTTCTCTCCAGGATTAGCTTCTGATAACCACATGGCTTATGAAAGCAAATGTCACGTATAAGACAATCCAGACATTAGTATTTATTATCAACACTGGAATTAAAAAAATCAACTAACGTAAACATTTCTAATTAAGATTTTCTTCAGATGGAAAACTATTAGCTCTTAAAAAGCTAATCATCTCTAGATGACAAAGTTGGTTGTTTTTTGTTTTGTTTTTTTTTTTTTTTAAATGGCTGGAATAGTCCATCTCCACAAATAGTAATGTGTTTGATTGGCTCCAAGAAGCTCCACAAAGCTGAACTAAGGATCTCATCACTACAGCCCAGCTGAAGGACCATGTGGTGCAGTAGGCAAGCCTCAGTATAGCTGGACTACCACTTTTCCAGCAGAGGGCCTATGGCACACATATACAAAGTGCTTTACCAAGAAAGATAGATAAGCTAGTTTGGATTCAGACTATTCTGAATATTTCCCCATTGCCAGAATTTTACTGGTATTTAAAAGACAACTTGGAGTTTTTCCCCTCAGTTATTTTATGTTGTGACCCTATGCGTACTTTCTTTTTCTTGATGGGATCTGGAAATAAAATGGCAAATTGTGCTAATAACTTAAGATTTGCAGATGTATATTTAATCATGCCAGATGTATGACATATTGGAAACTTTAAGAGAAGACTTGTAGTCTACTTCTTATTTGAATATTATGAACCCTTTTGTGCAAACCCAACATATACTGGTGTATTTTAATTTGTGTCAGTACAGTTACTCCTGGTTCGCATTTTTTTGTGAAATGGGTAACAATTTAGAAGCAGAAAGGAAAAGAAATACATCCCAAATCTTCCTTCTCATGGAGCCATAGGCACGGATTTAGGGGTATATGCTAGGTTCAAAGTGTGGGTTTTTTTCAATCAAGACAATTGCTGCTGTTGAATTCAGTGGGTTTTGCTGTGCCAGGAGTTGGGATGGGGAGCATAAGCTGCCACAGAGCCACTGCTATATATACTGGCTGTAAATTATATATCCTACGTTCCACATTTCTTTAGAGAAGATGAAGAGGGAGAGCCTGAGAGAGATTATCATGAGGGTGTTTGCATATAAATATATATTACTGTACTCCAGTGGCAATGTGTATCAGTTAGTCTAAAAGAGTGCATTGTGGGGAAGGCAACATCACAGACATTGTTGTAAACTGACATCTCCCAGAACTGTGAAAAAACACTGTAAAGACTTTCTGGGAACAATTTGTGTTTTTCTTTGTGTTTTTGGTTTGGGTTTTTTTTTCTTTTTTGGTCTTGTGTTGGCATAATTTTCTCCATTATTGCTCCAAAATGTGTAATTCATTCACACCAGAGAATTTTTAATGAAGGTTTTAAAATGTAGTAACAGTTAATTAAATCTCAAAGCATTTATATAGTTAGCTGTTGTTGTTACTGTCATTGTTTTAGCAAGGAAATCAAGGCATGTGCTAAAGGTTGAATACTGGTAAAGCAGAGATAAAAAGCCAAGAGACCTGCCTCCCTTCACCCTGTTGCATCTACTCTTTTTCTGCTCCATATGTGATTTCTAGCAGGAAAATAACAAAGTTGACTTCAGAAAAAGATGCATAGGAGAATTAAGGCATTTCATAAGGTGTGAAAAGAAACTCATATATGACAGCATACATTTCCAAAGAAGAGTGAAAGCACCATTTCCATTGATATGGTGGTAATTCATGCTGTTGCTTTCTGCTTTTACAACAATAGCAATGATGTACACAAGTAGCGTAGACAACCACCACCAGTTTGACTGCTATAAGGATTGCATAGTTAGTCCATGCTAGCAAAACCAGAAACCACATCCTGCATCTTTGGCAGAATTAATAGATTATATATATGGACATGCTGCAGATTTTCTCAGATTGATTACTTTCTCCAAGCTAGTAGTTAGATTATTCATAATTTAAATTTTTGCCATGTCCTTTAAAAAGCACAGCTTTGGATGTTAAATTCTTGGCTATTAAATTCTCTAACTTGTTATTTATCATTAAAAAGAGTCAAAAGCATCTTATAGAAATAAAATCTTATGCTATTACATACACTGAAAATCTGTGTTGTTTGCAGTTCTTTTTGTACAGTACATCATTCCATGGGCAAATTGATTGAATGTCATCTAACCCAAAGAAATGTTGGAGTAGATTCTCAGCTGGTGTAAATCAGTGTTGCTCTTGCACTTTCTTTTCTGCAGATTTAGCTGGAAATAGGGATGATTTGGAATGTTAATGTTTCTGCTTCTGGGAGGTTTATTGATTTGTTCTACTTTCATTAAAAAAAAAAAAAAAAAGGAAATGAAAACTATTTGTCAGTAGAAGAAGACAGTAAGAAGAGAAGACCCTCAGCCTTCATTTGAACTCTCAGCCTGAATAACTTTAGTTACTGGTTATGCACTGAAAAAAAAGGAATAAAAAAAAAAAAGCAGCTATTGGTCTTGTAAGAAGAGTAATATTCAATCATCACAAAGGCCCCTGTGAAACCATTTAAACAACTTTATTGATTTTTCCCTGGTTGGCAGTGTTTAATTCAAACAACTCCCAAGGAGTACAAGCATCACTGCGGGCAAATTATCAAGTATTCTGGCCTCTATCACTCTTTGACCACCACTGATACAATTGCAAGCGACAAAAATGAGCATTTCTGCCCCTTTAGTCTCTGCGTTGTCCTGTGTTAAGCTAACAAAGACAGTGCAAAGTGAATTCTGAACCTCTGACCTTAACTTACGGTATTGAGAAGAATGTAAATGCCCCATACACATACTTTTCTCACCAGTTGCTGCAAGGATGACAAATAATTTTTTAAAGGGGCTGAGGCTGCCTTTATGAAATACGTCCATGAATTACCATCCTTGGCAATTCCTCATTAACATTTGGAAAGGACACATCTGGTCCCCTGCACATACACAAGCATCATTCAAAATAAGTACTGAGTAAGCAGTAGATCTGCTACAAAAAGTGTTAGTCTGCCTAGCAATTTATAGGAGTGAGTACAGTAAACAGAAAAGTCCTGGGAACAGGCAAGGTTGCTCTATGCCTCTGTGGATACATTATGTATCTATTATGTCAAACTGATTGCAACTAGGAACTTTTATTTTTCCCTTCACCCTGTAAAGATCCATGCAGAGAGAATCTGTTTATTCTTGCAGGAAAATGTCACAGGTATTTTCTCCCATCAGGCAGAAAGTGATGTTTTGTAGCTATCTCTTACAGCCCTTAAAAACCAAAAGTTTCCTAAGAGATGGATGCTAGTGATAATTACACTGCCAGTCACCTGTGCAAGACTAGTTTGACATATATAGATTAAGGAGAGATTGGAGAAATGGAAGGAAGAGAATTACACTGAGGTTAGCAAGTACAAAGCAAGCCCATCTAGCTCAGAAAGTCCATGAGCTGAAAAGAGTTTGAGAGCATTAGGGGAGACTGAAATATGGTTGCCTGTTCTTCTCCCCATACACAAATATGGACTCTGTACGGACTGTGTGGATTGAGTTTCCTAATCCCTTTTAGGATAGTCTAAGAAATAACATTTACACTTTCAAAGTGTCTTTCCTTCATGTACAGTGCCCAGTGGAATGATTTCATAACTTAAACTGTCAACTGATTCCAATTCCACACTAATTTTTCAAATGCCTTTAAAAAACAAAACAAAACCAAAAAAAACCCCACCACAGTATAGATATACATATATACATATCTGAATAAGGAACACTTGATTAGGAAGGACAAAAAATTGACATTAGAATAGAAAATGGACTTGAAAGAAACATATTTGATTGTCAAACATATCTTTGTAAAGAAGTCCCCAGCAGTCCAATTCATAAAAAATAGGAAATCTAACGAGTGGAAAATCACAGGAACCTTTGAGCCTTAAACCTTGAAAAGATGAGGATGGATGAGGGAGGCAATGATTATGATGACATAATGGTTGCCTGTAAGAATAATGTGAACTTAATTTCTTCTTGTCTAAGAAAGGCAGAAAGAAAGAGCAGATAATATGGTTTAAAGAGGGACTGTTGAAAGACCTAAAGTCATACAAACTGCTTGTGAAATGGGAAAAAAGGAAACAATGGTAGCAACAGATTATAATCAGTTAGGATTTATAAAGTAAAAGAAAGAAACAAACCAGCAAAAAGAGTAAATAAGCATCATATCAGAAAGAACAAGAGAAGCATAGACAATGTATCATGAAGCTGAAGAAATTCAAGCTTATTAAGACATTAGAGCAAGACAGAGTAAACAGATATACTTGAAAGTGGACAAGGAGCTGAATTCCATTTCAAACTGTGTCTTCAGAAAAGGATTTTTTTGGTGAAAAGCTGTTTCAGCTCATGGTAAGTAACCAAGGCAACATAAAATACAGATATTGATGAATAAAATTTGAGGTAGTTGGAAAATATGAACACGTATTAATGACATTTATTTTGTGTGCATTCTGCATGTTCATCTGGCTTCTAAGACAGATAGCTTGGTAGCATACTTTGTAGTTCAATGGCTACTGTTACTGAAAAGCTGTGGAAAGAAAATCATGGAGATCAAAACAAAAAGCAAAGTTATACTACTCCAAAAATGAGGGAAAATTATCTTGACATTACTTGTCATACCAAGCAAAACACTAGTAATACTTAGAAAAGTCCTCATCACGTGTGTTGAAGACACTAGGGCTGCAAGCTAAAGCATAAAGAACTAACTTTAAATATGACAATGTGACACCAAGTTACTTGATTAAAGCAATCTTGAATTGAATAAAATTTGAATTTAAGTTTGAAAGTGAGAGTCAAGCAGATGTAATTGACTCCATGAATGGAAAAAATGGTACTTTAAACAAGCCTGAGTTCTGGAAAAATGTCTTGTGAGGTACTACATGTTGAAGTTACTTCCTGCCTCTAAATTGTTTTCAATTTCATTATTGTTTCTACTCTAACATTTTTTATTTACAAAATTTACTGTGTAGTCTCATCAATGTTTTATTTTTTATTCTTTGGAACTTGTACATTTAAATAACAAGATCATAGTATAATCTTGCTAATTCACGCTGATAATGAGAGACCCACTGCTAATTAATGCATTTTTTGAATGAGCAAACATGTCAAGAAATTTTATCAACTCCAAGAACTACTCCATTAATTGCAATTAGTTTAGTTCTAATTATTTATGATGATTCTTCAAAATTTGCCAGTAAATATACTGCATTACTCGTACAAATGTAAAAATAATGACATCTATCGAGATTTCCGTTCTCTAATTTGATAGTGTATCTTCTCTGAATGACAGAAGTGAACTGGTTTCAAAAATGTGACTTAAAATTTGAAAATTAGTGAAATTCCACAATGTTACAAAAGGAAAACCTGAAATGCTTTTAAGAATGGTATTGAAGATACTTCAAAGAACTCAGAAACCTCAATTTTCAGATTCCCTTCAAGATAGAGAAATTTTGAGGCTTGCTTTCTTAAAATTATTTGAGTGCTTCCATAGAACCAAGCCCACCTTGAAGCCTAGACTTAACTTTCTGAACATATGTGTAGGTGATGGACGGTAGCTAAGGTATGTATGCTTGTCTGTCTATAAACATAAAGGTTTTCAAGGCACCTTACATAGCAACAGAATGCTAATACAAATATAACAAAAATCTGAGAAAAAGTAGGTCACATAAAGATAAAGGTAACAAACTCACCAACATCTGAAAAACAAAAAGAAAATGAGCATGGATAAGAAAAGTATTTCTCAAAAGAGACTTTAGACATAAAATATTTGTGATATCTCTGCATGGAGGCTTTTAAGTGGATTTATAAAAGAAAATACCATTTCATAGTTCAATATTCCACAGAATTAAATATACTCGAACTTCTTCAAGTCCATGAGGTCCATGGGACCTGATGAGGTTCATCCACGGGTCCTGAGGAAACTGGCAGATGAAGTTGCTAAGCCACCATCCATCATATTTGAGAAGTTGTGGCAGTCCAGTGAAGTTCTCGCTGACTGGAAAAGGGGAAACATAACCCCGATTTTTAAAAAGGGTAAAAAAGAAGACCCTGGGAACTACGGGTCAGCCGGTCTCACCTCTGTCCCCAGCAAAATCATGGAGTAGATCCTCCTGGAAACTGTTAAGGCAAATGGAAAATAAGCAGGTGATCAGTGACAACCAACATGGTTTCATTAAGGGCAAATCATGCCTGACAAACTTGGTGGCCTTCTACAACGGCGTTACAGCATTGATAGATAAGGGAAGAGCAACTGACATCGTCTACCTGGACTTGTGCAACACATTTGACACTGTCCCGCACAACATTCTTGTCTCTCAATTGGAGAGACATGGATTTGACCGACGGACCACTTGGAGTATAAGGAATGGCTGGCTGGTCGCACTCAGAGTTGCAGTCAACAGGTCAATGTCCAAGCAGAGATCAGTGATGTGTGGTGTTCCTCAGGGACCGGTACTGGGACTGGTACTATTTAATGTCTTTATTGGNCAGGCTGAGAGAGTTGGGGTTGTTCAGCCGGCAGAAGAGAAGGCTCTGGGGAGACCTTATAGCAACTTTACAGTATCTGAAGGGAGCCTACAAGAAAGCTGGAGAGGGACTTTTCACAAGGGCCTGTAGTGATAGGACAAGGGATAATGGCTTCAAACTGCAAGATGGTAGATTTAGATTGGATATCAGGAAGAAATTTTGCACTCTGAGAGTGGTGAGGCACTGGAACAGGTTGTCCAGGGAAGCTGCGGAGGCCCCATCTGTGGAAGTATTCAAGACCAGGCTGGATGCGGCTTTGAGCAATGTGGTCTAGTGGGAGGTGTCCCTGCCCATAGCAGGGGGTTTGGAACTAGATGATCTTTGAGGTCCCTTCCAACTCTAACCATTCTATGATTCTGTGATTCTTTTCCCAGATGGGACACTCCAAGGGCTACAGGTTGATGGCAGTTTTGCCTAAGAAAAAGGCAATTATGCTTTCTAAATTAAGGACTTCTGTGCAAGATATGTGGAATTTCAAGATCAGAATCTGGGGGCGTTGAGCTCACGATAAATGGTAGAAATAATCTGAAAACACCTCTTCTGTTTCCTGCTGTTGCCACTTTCTGTTACTTCATTATGGGAAGTATTTAAGCAGACAGCTCAAGAATCATCTGGTCATTTGTACAGGAAGAGTATTTATATCTTCCCATCTCTCAGCTTTGATCTTTGCCTCCAGGCTCTATTACCGTAATGTGCTTTATTTGGAGTTACCCTTGAAAACCACTTACAGATTGCAACTCATGTTCAGTGCAGCAGCATGACTGCTCAAGGACCTTTTTCGTGCAGGACTCATGCAAACTCAACTGTCTGTCTATTATTCAAGGTGTGTGTTCAAGGTCTTGTTATAAGTATTAGAGTCTTACACTAGCTCTTTCATTTTGACCTCAACTTTAAAACAAGTGAGAGTTGGAATTTTTAACTGCCCACCACAAGTATCTTTTCAGTAAATTCAACTTTCTTTTCAGCAGAAATGAGAAAAAGAGATTTAATTGCCTCTAATCTTCAGCAAACTGTAAAAACCTTGACTGGTGCTCAGACATATGAAAAGGCCTTAAAGGAGGCAGGGAAAGAATTTCCCCACCCTAAAAAAGCCATGGGATTTCCACCTCCAAAACCTAAGCACATTTCTAGCATTATAGGAACAAGACAGCAAGAATTAGGAAAAATAGAGGGCTGTAGAGAGGTATAGAAGTAACTGATTACCTGCCATCTCAGAAACTGTGGTTTGGCAGAGAAGAGCACAGAATTCACTGTAGAGTCTTTGAGCCCATGTAGTATTCTAGCCACGTCCTTAGTACTTAAGAATGTAATCTTTCCTCTCCTCAGGTACTGCTGTGCATCTTAGGGTTTCTTTTTCCATTTTAAATTCCAAGCCTACCCTCCTTGTTGGGAGCAGCATCTTATTGTTGAATGGTCTTGATGACCTGGGCTGCTGGATGTCTGCCTAACCATCTGTACCACCATATGCCTAACCATCGTGACAGCCACCACACATACCTCAAAACCAAACCAAACCAAAAAAACCCCAACAGCCTGACAACTTGCAGATGTTACTTTTAATGGCATACACAGATTGAATATTTTTGTCCGAAGTAGCAGACCTATATGTACTATGAGGACCGGCCAGGGTCTTTGGCTTTGCCTAGTTTGGAGAAAAAGAGACTGAGAGGCGATGTCATTGCTCTCTACAGCTTCCTGAGGAGGTGAAGGGGAGAGGGAGGTGCTGATCTCTTCTCCCTGGTATCTAATGACAGGATGCGTGGGAATGATCCAAAGCTGCGTCAGGAGAGGTTCAGACTTGACATTAAGAAGCATTTCTTTACCAAGAGGGTGGTCAAACACTGGAACAGGCTTTGTAGAGAGGTGGTTGAAGCCTCATGCCTGTCACTGTTTAAGAGGCATTTGGACAATGCCCTTAATAATATACTTTAACTTTTGTTCAGCCCTGAAGAAGTAAGCAGTTGAACTAGCATTGTAGGTCCCTTCCAACTGAACTGAACTGAACTGAACTGACCTGACCTGACCTGAACTATTCTATTCTATTCTATTCTATTCTATTCTATTCTATTCTATTCTATTCTATTCTATTCTATTCTATTCTATAGTCTAGAAGAACAAAAAAGAGGGCATGCATGAAAATGGGCAGAAGGGCAGCATAGGCAAAACTTAGGAAGAATAGGAAGGAGTTGTGGTGGTTTTGGACCCTTAAAAATGGTAGAGGAAATGATCCAAACTGAAGCTCTACTTAAGGAAGATTCAAATATTATGATACCTCAACAGAGACAGAGGAATTCCCTTAAACCATTAGTTACATGAAAAATTAGATTGGCATGAAACAAGGGACTTTTTTTAGAAAGTGTGTAGCACTTCTCAGTCCATTAGAAAAATGAAAGATTGTTTGAGTTTCCCTTTAAAAGTTAAGCACCCATGCCTCTGTAATGATGATTATTTGATGGCTAGTTAAGAAGCCTCTGCTTGTCAGTGTCCTGACAATTTCTGTGTTCAGATGGTGTTAGTCATTTCTGAAATTTCTTTAGGAAGCTTCATGAGCTGTGACAGAGTTGCTGAGCATAAGCAGGTGAACTTTGTGAGAGATGCCCTGCCCTCAGCTTTTCAAAACGACAATGGAGAGAGACTAAAGATGTGTACTCACGGGCATCTCATGCTGGCCAGTTTCTACTGTCAAACAGTGTCAAATACTCTCATCAAAGTCTATGAAAAGGGAATATCAAAGGCCCGCATGACACCTGTGTATACACAAGTTACAACTTTCTTCAATCCACATTTAAATTCCCTGAGATAAATACACAGCCCTCTCAGCAACATCATTGTGACATCATTGTCATCAGCATTGAGTCACCATGTACAACTCATCCCAGAAAGAGCCTTAAGAAAAGTATGTTTGTATTTCCTGCTTCTGTAGCCCTGTCACAGCAGGGTACTGGGCATTACTGGGCAGTTTTCCAGGACCTATTGCAATGTTATATTATTGTCACCACCTTCATGTTTCTTATTAAATGAGAACAGCAAACATTTACTGTTCAAAGAGAAAGATTCCTCACTGATCCCCAAAGCAAGCTAGGTACATAAATAAGAATGTTTTGCACTTTTAATTAAGTTGTTTTTTAATTTTGAAGGCTTTTTTTTCCTTATCCTTTTTATCAGTGTGCCCATATTCTATATATAAAATACATACATTTAATTTATTTAACCAGAATGATGATTATGCAAATAAGTAAATAAGTAACATCAAGTGCACATTACAACATTTCTAGACAAATTATAGGTTGGCAAGATACAAATAGATCTCCTTTGAAAATGTAGGTATTGTAACTCTCCTTTCTGTTGTGTTTTGGTCTCTTTCTTTCTCGCAGAATTTGTGATGGACAGCTGGTGGTAATGGTTATGTTGATTATAGGTGAGCATTGCGTTAAATTTAAAGATGTTACTTGTTTTCATGAATGTAACTCCAAGCTTGATTTTCTAAACTAACATATTATTGTCTAACATGCAAGTATCTCTGCAAAGTCTGATGGTTTGGGCCCACAGCGAGGAACCTGGTGTTATTTTCCTTGCTAAGAGTGAAATCCTACTGCTGGTGCCAGGACTTGGGTACTGGGGCTAAGTGCTCAACCACAGCAGAGACTTCTCACACCCAGGTTTCAGTGCTGTGCATTATACCCATTCATTTAATAACTGCAACTATTTGTTTTCATCAAGAGACATACATACTGAGAAAGAGTGAAACTCCAGGAAGCCGGGTATGGTATGTCATTGAAGCAATGACTTGTTGTGCAAATTTGAAAGTTATTGCTTTATCTCATATGCTTGCCCTACCTTTTTAACTTTACAAAGTTGTTTGTGCATGTGTCTTCCTCCCTGTTAGGACCAAGAGATCAGTTGCATTTGTTAGCCATTGACATGCTGTTAGTGAAACAAAAGCACATCTGAAGACCACACCTGCACTGCCCTATTTGCAGTTCATCCTGAGATTCTCCAAGTTAGCGATGAGCAAACTCTACCTAGATGATACAGTGCATCTCTGTCAACACAATGTACACTGTTAATTATCTGAGAGTCCTTTAGCTTCACAGCTAGTCTCACTTCAGCTAATTAACCCTGGCTTTCAGCAGGGCTTCTCTGCTACACAGTGATGGTTTAATCACACCCCTTCTCAAACATGCCTGGTCCATGTCAACTTTGGAATTTCTGTGCTTTCACAACTGCGTATCCTGCTGCCATATCCTTTAAGTGTTGTTGATACTGAATTGTACAGACAGCAATTCTGTCTCCCTGCCCTGAAATACACCCTTTTGCTACTCCTGAGTGCTTCATTCAGCACTCCATTTTATACTTCTTAAGATTAATACACTCAGTGTTATAGCCGAGGAAAACTCAGTTTAGTCTTATGCTCTTTAACAGCATTTCCTACTCACCCCTGTGCTTTGTTGAGAGCAATATTCAGGTTCAGATGTGGGCATTGTACTTCACAACTACTCTATTTCATAATCCAGTGGAAGCAGGAACCTCCTAAGTGGAGAATGACATCAGCAGGGTCATACACTAACAACCCAAGACAGCAGTAGTCCTCTGATTAAGTCTTACTGCCTCACCTTCCACAGTTATTGGCGTTTTCCATAACATCCTGCTATTATTCACTTCCTCGTTATAGACTCTCACAACTCATCCCTCCAGTGAGTCTTTCAGAAGGTGTGAGTTGCCAAGATGTGCCCAGAAGACAATTATAAAATTCACTGCTTCCCACAAAGTTTTCACATTGTTTTAGGTTCTTTCATTCTTTTTACTGTTGTTCACATTACAATTCATCCCAATTAGAAACCTGTTAGCTCTGTGGGTGTTGTACATGAGCAATGATCACGTAAGCAAGCCATATGGGCTCCATCTGCTTCCAAGGAAGTAATGACAGTTTGACCATTGACTTCAAAGGTAACAAGACCATACCCTTCATAAACAGAATACACAAAATTTCCTAAATAGGCAGTAGGTGCACAGGAGCACAGAGAGGCAAAGCAGGACTCTCCAGGGTTATCCACAGGATCAGTGATGTTCTTCCAGTCCAGTGTTTTACTGGTGTATAGTCTCCAGTTCACTATCTACTGCCTGGTATTTCTTGTCTAGGCATTATCAATTTCATCCATGTTTTCTACTGAGCCATGGTCCATTTTTGTTGTTGTCTTTATTGTGTCTATTTACCTCCTAGCATGCTACTGAAAAACACCATTCAAATTTAATTTATGGTTCCTGAATGACCTTCATAATTTGCTTACAGTGAAAGAGTTATACTGAAATCCTGGCCACTCATGCCAGGAAAATGACCGAACAATGCCCTAGAAGTTGAGGGGGTTTTGTTTATTTGTTTCTTTAAAAAAAAATTAGTTTTATTATTACACTTTACATTAGATGAAGAGCAGTTTTATACTTGTTAATTCATTCATAGAGGTGTCTAATATTGAAAAAATATTACAGAAATACAGTGCAATGATGGAAGAGGATAAAACTTAAGATATGATTAAAAAGAGAAATGACAATAACTTTTAGACCTATTTTGCTAATGTACTAAGTCGTTAAGTAACCTAGACCTTTTCTATAATTTAGATGCATATCATTAGTTTTGTTAGTCAAGTGTGATCTTCCAGGTTAAGATCTACCAGTTAAACCAAAGTTAAAAACCCTCCAAAACAGTAACCTTCAGAGTGGTGGGATATCATACCCATCTAACACTGTGTCTAAGCATTGACCCTCAGGGCAGGATCTAATGCTAATGAAAAATATTTACCTGACCAGTGAAAGCTGCTTTCCTGAGCACTGTTTTTCCTAACTGGTTGCCATTCTTTATGGAACATCTTAGAGGTGTTCTGCCTGATCTACACTCTGTATTTTTTTTTAATACGTTTCTTCATATTTCAGAAAACCTGGTTTTAAGTCTTGTGTTCCCCATTATGTGGACATATTAATTTTTTCCTTTTCACAGGGAATGGTGAACACCTGCACTTTATCATTTTAAAGGGATGTCTCCTTGTGTGAGCAGTCCTAAGCTATTAATAGGTATTAATTGACTTTCTGTCATGCACTGTACTGATTAAAAGTATATATACTTTAAATAGAAAGCATAAACATAGGTATGAGCTGAGTTTTTTAAAGCAAATTAACTTTGCCCTGAATATGTATTTTCAGTAATCCAGAACTAATTCTGGGTATGGGTCTAAATTAGTAATACGTTTTAGCTAGATGAAACAAGTTCTTTTAACGATAAGTAAAACATTTGGAATTTTCTAAATGGATTACCATTGTGCTTACAAGGCAAAACTAACAAGTCTGCTCACATCAGGATTTAGATATCTGTTTGTACCAATCACAGAGAGGTCATGACGAGATATAACTCCTCTCTGCCACAACTTCTGAGGGACTTCAACAAGACTGTGGAGCTATAGGATGTGCTGATGTTTAAAGTTTCTTGTGGAATGTCACGATTTCTGTAAAATATTTAGTTATTCACTAGGCCATGTGACTGGGTGCTTCTTTTCCGCCAAAACAGAGAGATGCTTGAGGTATGTCTTCTAGTCCCTATTGTTACATGAGACAGTAGGAGCTAAAATAACTTAGAATTGTTTAAAACATTATATAACTGATACTAATTTTCCATACGATCAGTTTATCTAGGTGCCCATTGCATAATCAGAAATAAAAGATTGCACAGTGGGGATCAGATATTGATGTACACATGAACAGACAACGTATTGTCCTCAAGACTCACTTTGTATTACAATATCGCCTACCTTTCAGAGGTATTTGAAAATTTCTACTATACTTCATCCAAAGGAAAAGATCTGATTGGCCTTAATACTAGCACTTCGTGATATCAACCCTACTTATGAGGAACCTCTTCTCTTGAATTCTTTCTCTCGAATTCTTTCTCTCACTGCCCAGGGGCATTTAAAACTGTCTTCATAATTAAGGCACTTCTCTGTTCCCCTGAAGAAGGTCATTGATAACCATTTTTTGTGTTCCTGGCTTTGCCTTTAACTCTAGCCGACTGCTTCTTTGAAGAGTTTCTCAAGAGCAAAGCCCTCCATTTGGATTGCATCTTCTTCAGACCTGTGTCTGAAGCCAAATTTCTGAGCCAAAGCCAGAGAAGGAATGAGGATCAATCATGTCTGGGCACTCATTATCTCCTCCTTCATTTCCATTCCCCTGGAGTGATACTAGTTTGTTTTGTGTATGTTCTTGTTGATTCTTCCTTGTGCAGAAATCCCTTTGTTATGTCTTGATTTAGGGATTTCTTGTGACCATTTTTAAGAGCTGACTGTTAAATCAGTGCCTTATATGCACAGCAGGTTTAAAAGGTTATAAACCATAGGAAACCTGCAGAGATGCACATAATGAGAATTCCTCTTCATGTCCATTACTTGAACCTGCATATCATCAAGCAGCAGATTTCTGTTTTCTGAATACTCAATGCTATGATGTGTGTTGGGTTGGGTAGAATAATGAAGGGTCAAGCAGATCATAACATCCTGACAAGTTCTTACAAATTCAAGCTGTAGTCAGTAGAATCTCAGATTCAATCTTATTAGTAGAAATATGGAGGTATCAGAAATGACATTCTAGCTTTCGAGTTGGTGCCAAAACATATAGCGTGAGGGTGAGGGGGCTTTATTTTATATCTACTTTTAGCTGGCTATTTTATCACTGCAGTGGATCTACCAGGCAGCAATCCCAATCTTATTAGCTACTAAGCAGCAAACCTATGCAGTCATATTAGGAAGAGTTTTGGGTTTTTTTGACATATTTTCTTTCCAAGTGCTGAAGGATTTTACTTAGAATCAGAGTTGGGGATGAAATCTGAAGTGTCACGTGAGCAGCACTTGCTTATTGGAGGATGCTTCTTGTCAAGCCAAAAGCCTTTTTCAGAGACTGTTGTTATTGATCTCAAATCTGAGAAGGTATAGGCTGCCTGACCTTGACCCAAAGTGTGAATAGGTAGGGTTTTTAATCTCTTACTACAAGCGGAAAAGTGCATTTTATGATGTTGTCAATACATGTTTCATTGGTCATCAATCTTACCAGCAAGTTATTCTATGCTTTTAACGTGTCGTCATTTTCTGTGTCTTGTCTGAAAAGACACATGTACTGTGCGTCCTCATTAAAAGCTTATATTTTTCTTTTGCTCTTCCTTTACCAGAAGAAGGTCATGACGGTCATGAGTCCTCTGTCCCAATAACAGGCTAAAATCTTCAGTCCAGTGTTTTTTGTATGTCTATATTTTGTATTTCATTTTTTTGTTTGTTTGTTTTGTTTTGTTTGTTTGTTTGCTTTGTTTTGTTTGTTTGCTTGCTTTTAAATCTACTCATATTTATTCAATATGTCTTTTTTCCTTTCGTTATGAAGAATCCTGTGGGTCTTTTGTTTGCAAGGGCTAATGTCAGAAAAGGAATGAAGAAATAGGAGCAGCAAACTAATTGATGAAGACAATAAGGAAAGAGAGATTGAAGACAGAGGAACTGAGAATATATATTTAATATTATTTTTGGACACCAACAAGAATAAAACATTCCATAAAAATTAAAAGTATTATTCCAAACTCTTGAAAAAATAAACTAAAAGCTTTAGTTAGAAATATACAGTAACACAGTCTGCATAAAATATGTTTGCTACTAATTGGAATGAATTCATGCCTTCCCCATTGTAAGTCAAAACTGCACAAGCTTTCTCTCTCTGATACTGTTGCAAAGGTAGCCTCACTTCCATCTATTAATGTCATCTCTAGTGTGCCTGCAAAATTTGCCAGAACTGATTAGAGCAGATATTAAATGATAATTGGACATTTAGTGCTCGTCAAACAGAAAGTGACAGATGGGCTACTAATTAAATTATAGTTCTGACATTATTCACAATGGTTTATGAATTTTCAGTAGTGACCTTCATGCATCTCTTCTCTCTTTTGGGGGATAAGAGAGTGATAAGAAAAAAAAAATTACACTATTAAAAATGTTAACAAATATGTGCAAAATGGAAAACTTTTTTTTCCTAATTGATCTCTCCATAGAATTAGATAAACTAGTGCAACAAATAATCAGATTCGCGTAAGTCAGGTTGAGTGGCTAAAGCTGGGAGGAGAAATTAATCATAAAGAGGTATGCATGTTTTAACTGGGCTTTCATTGTGGAAAAAGTTAATGTGCCTAAACACAATCTGATAATGGAAAAGGAAATCCAGTGCCTCTCGTAGTATGCTCTTTTACTTATTAACTAAAGATTGCATTACCTACTGTGTCTACCAGCTAAATGAAAGGGCTTTACTCAGTAGAAAAGGGTAAAACCCTGCAACAGAGTCACAGTTGCTGAGCCAGAACTACATTTTCACTTTCAGTTAAAAAGCAAAACACACTGTTAATTACTTTGTAACTTTGGTTTCAACAGTCTTACTTCACTTTTTTGTCAGTACTTTAAAAAGTAACAGTTATAATGTCCCTGGTTATCAGCAGTCTTCACTTTTGTGTGATCTGTCTTCCAATAATTAACCAATATTTGTATAAATAACATTCAAATAAATAAATAAATAAATACTATCTGTAGTGTTTCCATATGGTTCTATTTGTTTATGACTTTGTACACACATTATTGTATTAAAGATATTAGTATACATGTATGATGTTGCATGTGCATACATAGTTACATACACATACTCATATTGTAAGAATTCAGAGACCTTTTGCTATGATAAAAAATGAGTAACTCTTATCTTGGTAAGTAGCTTTATTATTCTCAAAAGAGACTGGTCTCCAGGGCAAGAATCTCATCTGTATGTTGCTAGAAATTGGCTTGTTAATATGAGGACATGAAGGTATACTTTAAAGTTTTACAATGAGTTACATATCTGATATTTTTCACTGTTTTATTTAATAGCTATAGGCATAGGTATCATTCATGAAGACATTATGTATGTATACCTTTGCAGTTTTAATTTTTCCTCAGGTATTCAGGTATTTTCTGATGGGAGGGAAGGTATAATAAATATCAGAACTGGAGCTCACAAAAAAAACCTAACCCAAACCCAAAACACCAGCCCCTCCCTCAAACCCCAAACAAACAAAACACCAAACCCTCGGAAACAATAAACCTTTGGAATAGTCAGAAATACAAATACTATCCTTAAAATGTTTTATTAATATGCTTCATGTCTACACTATGCAAAACCAACTGTGATTTTGAGAAAGAATATTTTTTTTCTTCATATGAACCTTGGTTTTTTGTTCATATGTCTAACCTTTCAGTAATGCAATAGAAAGTTTCTAATCTTTATGATTCCTGAAAAGCCTCACTCGCGCATGACCAGAACTTCCAAAAGAAAGTATGTAAAACACACAATACTCAATTCCATATAAATTGTACAATAACATGTGATAAAAAAGAATAAAAATCCAGAGACAAAAAATTCAGAAAGAATAAATAAATGCTTATAGAAAATACAGATTCTTTTACTGGCAATCAGAATGTTTGCCGTCAAATACAGCAAATGTATATAACATAGCATATCCTGAGTGAATTTTAAAAAACTGTGTCCAAACAGTGAAGATCAAAATGCTGAAGAAAAGCAAAATGTTATTGTTCTGAAAGGACTACCCTCCTCTGAGCTTTCAGGAGCCTCCTGCTGTGAAAGTCATTTGGTCTTAATGGAAAACTCCTTGATTCAATTATACTCAATGGACCTTTTTCTTCTCTCCGTTAAACCGGTATAAATGTGGAGTAACTTCACTGCCTTCAGTAGTTACTCTGGATTTATACTGCTGTCCTGGTCCGCCTAATCTTCCACTTCTGTTCAGTAATGGGTATTTGCAGGGGTAAGTAGCTTTGCTGGATATTCTTCTCTACATTTATTTTCATTGTTTTTCAAGCTACCAACATGAGAAAGCCCATTAATCGCTGCTCATGAGATCTGTGTTATACTAGCTACATTATGTTCTGGAATGCCCTTAAATTCATCACAATTTCTGTTCAAATTCTCTCTTAGTACCTAATTCCTGCAAAGCAAGAATGCTTTTCACTTCTAAGGAATTTTATACCTGAAAATCTTAGGCTAGTTTAGAAATACTAAGGAGATGTGAATGCCTGTGCAGTGCGCCATTTATTTGAAAATAACTTACACTTTCAAAACTGTGTATCAATCAACTTCCTCAGTAGAAATAACTCAGTTGCACCTCAAAATACAGAGACTTAATATTTCCATGAAGTGACACAAGCAAACAAGCACAGAATTTCCCTAATCAGGGCAGATTTCAGCCTAGTAGTGGGGCACATGCCCTGGTTTAAAGGTTTTTAAACTGGAAGAAATGCTTCTATATATTCCACAACCTGTGACAGGGCCCTTACTGTACTTCCCCCCTTCTGGGAATTTATGTAGTTGAGTGAAGGGGTTTAGCTGGCTGAGCCCAAGGTCAACTACTTTGCTGATAAAAGCTGTTGTGAAGAAAGCTAGAAGTGACGGCCTGCCTCTCCCCTCCCTTAGGAACTGCTTTTAAGAAGAGGTTTTATTGACAGCCCTGGCCCGTGTTGCTTTGCAGATGGGCAGCAGGGAAGTCTGTGCTGGACCTTATACCTCCATCCATCCTGCCCTTGACCTCTACCTGCTGGCTGGGCTTCCTGGCCTTCCCTGGGACCTTCCTTGTCACTGTAGACTTGCCAGGAGATCATTGCACTGTGTATGACTCTGATCATAGCCTCTGGACCTGATTCTGATGCTAATTTGTCACTCTGCGTCCTTGATGATCATCAGCAAGACAGGGAGAAGGAGGACGGTGACCTTAAGAATTGACCAACAGTAGATGCCTCTTATGGTGGTTGAGGGGTTCTTGACATCAAAAGGATGGAGAGTCAAGAAGCCAGAAAAGGAGTGTAAGATCTTCAATCCAAGAACCAAGTGAAAGGAGAAGGCTCAGCCAGCTAAACTCCTTAACTCAACCGTCTAACTTGGGCAACTAAACTCAGCCAACTAAAAGAATGATTGCTCTCAAGCCCCTGATGTCCTAGTTCACAGGAAAATGCCGTCTCAGGTCTTTGAAAGAAAAAGTAATGGCAATTTCTGTGTCACGGAGAAGTGAAATATGAGACTCTCTTCTGAGCAAATATTGCATATTGGTCATCTCTGAACAGCTGCATGCTAGCAGCCTGAACCTTCTTTTCACTCTGCACACACTGAAAATACTAGGAATCCAAGGAATATAACCAAACAATTAATTTTTCAGGTAAGAAAGGCTTTGAGGACAAAAGTTTGAGCCTGACAGAATGCAAATTAAGTTTGGGGGGATTTTCAGCATTGTAGCTTCTTTCCTCTGACTGTTGGTAGTTAGTAGCTCAAAAGTCACTTATTTCCTTAACCTCCCTCTCCCTGAAGACAAGGGAGAGCAAGGTAGCAGCAGATTCAGGGAAGACAGTGACACCAAGACCCTACTAGTCCCAGAAGAGGCTTAGAACAATCAGAATCATCACACCACGTGAACAGGCTTCATATATGTATGTATCACCCACATGGTCTGGTTTATAGTTTTGATATGCCTTTCTCTGCGAGGCTTTTGTTTTTGTAAATATTACTTTTTTCAGTATGACTGTTTGGATACCATGGATACCATGGTTATTCCTCACGGGGAAAACAGGACCTGAGGTACAGGAAAGAAATCAGACTGATGGAAGTATCCTCAGCTAGCAAACAGCAAAATAAACTAGGGCCTGAGCAGAGGGAGCAAAAAGCAACTGATTTCATACTTGAGTTGAGAGATGGATTTTGGCTCCCATGATGGTGCTCTCAAAAGCTGTCCACAATATCTGCTCTTGGAAGATGAGAACCTGTTCTGTCCATGTTTTTTGCTGGCAGGGTATGGTCAAGCCTTAAACAGAAAGTTGGAATAGAGCTTGGTTAAGCAGCTTTTTGCCAGTTCAGATCAGGATGAAAGGGGTTTGATTCTGCCCACAATATATTATGCAGATACATACAAGAGACCAGGACAATCCCAACATATCTTTAGGCCTGATAAGATGATAAAAGTAACAACTTTTACAGCTGAATGATCTTACAGTATATCCATGTTTTATCTCTGCTCTTCTGTACCACTTACACTCTCATTGATAGCAGTCCTAGTCACTTGTCAAAACTATAGCAGATCTGGCAAGGTCACTGGCTGCTTATGCTGACAGACTGATGCAGAAAACCATAAACAATGCAAACAACAGCTGATGGAGTGGGGGGAGAACACATAGATGTTTGATACCTTGTGGAAGGCAGAGCCTGAGAAAGTGCTGCCATGAGCTGACTCCAAACTGCCAGGCAGGACCTGACCTGATGACAACTGGTCAGTGTCCTCTTTCCCTGGGTCTATAATATACTGGTATAAATTGGATTTAGGGGATTTAACTTTGATTTGTGCGTATATTTTGTGTTTTGTGGAATAAGAATTGCTATACTACTCCAAATACTCATCCAGCCCAGTTAATACACTTGTCGGTACAAGTCACCGAGCAGTGTGATTGTCTCCTATTGGTCTCCCAACCCATTTTTCCATCTGACATTATCATATATATCATTAGCAAGCTACTATACCACTTAGATGCACACAAGTCTATGGGGCTGCATGGGATCCACCCAAGGGTACTGAGGGAGCTGGTGGAAGTGCTCACCAAGCCACTTTCCATCATTTATCAGCAGTCCTGGCTAATCAGGGAGATTCCAGTTGACTGGACACTAGCAAATGTGACACCCACCTACAAGAAGGGCTGCAAGGAGGATCCGGGGAACTACAGGCCTGTCAGTCTGCCCTCAGTGCTGGGGAAAGCTATGCAGCAGATCATCTTGAGTGCCATCACGCAGCACATACAGGACAACCAGGCAATCAGGCCCAGTCAGCATGGGTTTATGAAAGGTAGGTCCTCCTTGACTAACCTGATCTTCTATGACAAGGTGACCTGCTTAGTGGACAAGGGAAAGGCTGTGNTAGGAAGGCTCTACAGGGGGTTATGGACAAGCTGAATGGATGGGCCAAAGCCAACTGGATGAGTTTCAACAAGGCTAAGTGCCAGGTCCTGCACATGGGTCACAACAACCCCATGCAATGCTACATGCTTGGGGAAGAGTGGCTGCAAAATTGCCTGGTGGAAAAGGACCTGGGGCTGTTGGTTGACAGCTGGCTGAATATGAGCCAGCAGTGTGCCTAGGTGGCCAAGAAGGCCTATAGCATCCTGGCTTGTATCAGAAATAGGGTGACCAGAAGGACTAGGGAAGTGATTGTCCCCCTGTGCTCAGCACTGATGAGGCCGTACCTCGAATACTGTGTTCAGTTTTGGGTCCCTCACTACAAGAAAGACATTGAGGTGCTGGAGCATGTCCAGAGAAGGGCAACAGAGCTGGTGATAGGTTGTAGCAAGGTGGGTGTTGGTCTCTTGTCCCAAGTAACATGCGATAGGATGAGAGGAAATGGCCTCAAATTAAGCCAGGGGAGGTTTAAATTGAATACTAGGGAAAATTTCTTCACCGAAAGGGTTGTCAAGCATTGGAACAGGCTGCCCAGGGAAGTGGTGGAGTCACCATCCCTGGAGGTATTTAAGGGACATGTAGATGTAGTGCTGAGGGACACGGTTTAGTGGTAACTTGGCAGTGCTAGATTAATGGTTGGACTTGATGATCTTAAAGATCTCTTCCAACCAAAACGATTCTATGATTCTATTCTATGATTCTATATATGCACTCATTATAGCTTGTATCACCATATAATGGGATGCAAAGAGCCTGAGTGCATGGAAAAGGAAGGAAGAGGAAGAGGAAGCATGAAAATCCTTGCATCTTTGCTTAACTGCATAAATGGATCCCTCTTCTCAATCTTAGAAAAAGTTGGAAAGCTTCAAAATTCCTCATTCATCTTCTGTTATCGCTGAACTCAAAATATCATACTATTTCTGGGTGCAAATCTCCCTTACAGCTGTTCTTAACATAGAGGCATTTCCGTTTTTTCAATCTTAAATAATTTCTGATGTCTAGATCAGGCTACTTGTTAAATGATGTGCATGATTTTTCAGGAGTGCCTTCAATCACAAGAGTGCTGATGATTATGCAAAATAATGACTCAAAATTAAGCAAGATGCATTTTTAATCTTTGTTCCTATATTCTCCGCACTTCTTAATTAATTTTTTCTAGTCATGACTGATAATATTTTCAATTTGTTCAGCAAGAGGGATTCATTTGATCAGTTTCTTAGAAAATTAAAAAGAATTCAGGAGTGAAGTGCTACTGCAAGTTTGAATGAACAATGGCAATTCGTTATTTTCCACAGAATCATTGACTTAAAAAAAAAATTAAACAATTGATCTAATAAGGTAAGTTTCAAGAACAAAAAGTTCCTCTTAACTTTTTTTTCTTCTCTTTAATGGCACTTATAATTGAAGTAGAAAAAAAAAAGTGTCATTTTTTATCATTAAGTTGTTTAGGCTTAAAAATATCGTAAAATTTATTACCTTCTTCGCTCAGGGGGACGCAGTCACAAATTGACTCATGTTAGACCACAATGAGCATGGCTTTCTCCTTTACTTCTGATTTGCCTGGTGCTGCAAAGGGAGTAAATCACTGCAGAGGTGCCCCCTCATTCTTCCCCTTGCTTACCTGCTCCATCTGCCACTTTTCCACAGTGATTCAGGTGATTAGTCCACCACTTTATAGTATCATTCTCACTAAAAGGACAGACTATTTCAGACATGGGTCCACTTCTATCTTATGGGGTATGCTTTACTGTTCTGGCTGTATTGGCATCCCCTGATTAGGATAATAGGATTTTGATTTCAGTAAGCTTTGGGTTGTGCTTTTTTGTCTCACACTTGGCTATTTTGAAGAACTTCTAAAAGAAAAGGTTTTTCTCTTTTCAGGAGTATAGGATTTGTGAATGCATCTATATTTATCATAGGATTTTTAATAATTTTTTATTTACTTTAACCATCAGAACAGTGTTTCCAAGAACACTTTAGTTATAGTGTACATATACAGTACATATTCCTAAGGTATGTACTGTATTTAAGTTGTTATTCTCAATTCATTCTGCAGATGGTAAGAAGCAATAGACACTGCCAAAAAAAAGGTTAGAAATCAGGTCAATCATATTGTTAAATTATTGATAATAATCTAATGATACCTTTAATCTGTAGCAGTCACAGGTAAATGAGAAATTTTGCACCATTTGAGATTCCTGTCCAGCATCCAGTAGTTGTCCGGACTGTGCATGGCACAGCAGGTGAAACAGTGATGAAGAATATTATCTACAAAGAATGATAGATGGGAATAACTGCTTGCTGGAGATTATGAATATTTTGTGTTGTCATATAGCAGCTCACAGTTTTGTTTTGTAATAGACACAAGTGTTTTAGAAATTATATATTGAAAGGCTGGAATTCTGAAAGACATATGTCTGTGCTGATGTGATGCTAATGGCTACTTGGGGACTTCTATAATACAATGAGCAGTGAATGGCGATTGGTGGAATCCAAGAAGTGATTGATTGTGCTCTAGTTTAACTAGTTAATTTAATGCTTGTGGCTCCATACACAGAAAGAAGGAACTGTCATTTTTATCACCAGGACATCTAGGTCAGCTTGTCTCTAAAATTTTTGTAAAACAATGGACTGAGTATTGTCTAATATTGGAAGCACTGTCTTTTTCACTAGTCACCAAGACTTGATGAACCTATGACGATTTGGTCAAGAAAACATATATTACTTTGTAAAATATGTACTTATGTAATTGTACACTGAAGTCATTATCTCTTTCTAGAAACTGCTGTATATATGTAACTTTTATGTAAATACTGCAGTTTGTTGTATGCTGCTTTTGTTTATACCTCTTTCAAAAAACATTTATCTTAAAATTTATGGTGATAGCCAGTTCCTGAAATTAAAAATTTTCCTGCAGAGGCTAAGAATAAACCAATAAAATTTAGAAGAACCTGATACAAAAAATTAATACTGATACAGACTTTTCTTGTATGCAAACTATATTAAAAAGAGAAGTGGATATAAATGTTGCATTAGGTTAAGCATATTGATTACATCTGATGCACTATGTTATGTAACCAGTATAGTATTGTGTATTATAACCATATATGCTGCCTTTAGGTTTCCCACATCCCTCTAGGCCCTGTAAAGGAATATGAAGTGTTTAGTTCAGTAGCTAAGTCACTCAACTAACTTTTGCGACTCTGAATCACCAGGCTAGAGGATTTGCCTCTCTTGTCAACAACAGTGCAGACATACTAGTGATATGGCAAGGATGAAAATCTTGCACATACCTCTTTCATGGTAGCAGCACCCACTAAGGGACTTCTTCAGTCTGGCCACTCACTCTAGTCTTCCTCCAACCCATTGACTCTATACACGTGATTTAGACTGTTTTGTACATAAATTTGTGAACTGACATATGTTAAAAACACTTAGGGGAGAAAAATAAAAGCTGTAGCAACTCCTTAAGCTGCAATTGCCATAAAGAAAAGTAAGTGTAAAGTTTAGTTATGAATTGGTTTAACAGTTTTCTGGTAACTCATTGAAAAACTGCAGAACGTAAACAAGTTAAAATATAGTCAACAAGAAAAGCTTAAATCAGTAAGAATGGAAGACCACCTTGATTGTGGCAGACATACCACGGAAAAAATGCAGATGGAGATTTTGCTAGTGATGTGTGGTGATAGTTCATGCTGTTCTAATGGATAGTTTATTTGTATGCTTTTAAACTAAGGAAATAAGTGGCTTTCTATCAATAAATAAAAGTATAAATCAAAATATTTTAATGGATGCTTTCTCCCGGCTATTTCATGGGAAAGGAATAATTTTACAAAGCCATTAGATGCAATACTGAATTGGGGCTTAGTTCATCACTGTCAATTAATCATGAAACCCATCTCATTAGCTTTGTACGTTTGTGACTTGTATCACTATATGTAAGCCCTTTTCAAACACAATTTGAAATTGTAGCCTGCAATTTTTTCAGGGCGGTCAACATAACTAAAACTCCTTTGCTGAGAACTCATTTTGTCCTTTATCTTGCAACTACTAGGCTGCCAATTGAAAATTGGGTCTCTATTTTGTAAAAAATGAAAGCGTCAGTTAATTTTTTCGATCTATTTTTGAGAGTTCTTAGAAATATTGTTGTTCAGTCCAGACTCCGGTAGAATGAGTCAAGTTCTTTTGCTTCCCTATCCAGCTTAACTATGCCTTTCTTAAAAGCCAGGGCTTTGGAAAATTATAGTCTGTCTGCTGCATATTATGTAGCTTCTGCAGTAGGTTAACATCAAAGACACTGGAGCTTTTTCATCTGTTGACCAGAAATGTGGACACTTGTTTCTCAGAGGTCAGCAAGCTTTTCTGAGGAGGTGATCATCGTAGTACCTTAGTGCTTCACACATATTAATAGATTAAGCTTCACAGTGACCTGAGTTTGAACTTAAACATGCAAAGATCTATTCTCCAAGTTAAGCTGCTGAAAGTGCTCAGACCTGTGAGATATTACTGTTTTTTTTAATTACGATATTCATCTCCATACTCAAGAAAACTGTATTCTGCATATATTCCTGCTTGGTAGGATAACATGCATGTACAAATGGAGAATGTGAATAAACCAGGAGACTCTGTGGGGTAGACAGAAAGTGTGTGAAATATACTGAGGCACTGGAAAACATGATCAACTTTAACAAAGGAACGTGGGTTAGGACTGCTAAGGACTGGGGCCAGTGAAAACTCTAGTGCTTGAATAATTTCCCCAAAACAACTGGATTTTGGAACCTGAAGCATCAATATAAGCCCCTGAAGTAGCAGTGCAAATGCATGCATTCTTGTTCTTCAAGTCAGCAGAAGACTGGGATTTGTACAAGTGTGAGGTGGATAAGTAATTATCTACATGGAAGATGACAATGAGTTATATTCAAAGGAGAATTTGGGTGCCAGGAATGATTACCAGGGTCCTTCAACATATAGTTTTACATGTGAACTTATTTAAAGCATTTATTAGTGACCTTATCATAAAGCAAATCATACTCAGGAACCATGCTCATGCGTGAGACAAACCTAAAAGACATGATCTATACAGAGAAGGGTATCTCACAAAAAGAAATAACAAGAAAATTTTGAGAACTGAAGTAGTAAAATTGGATTTCATAGGGGCTAGTAATGTAATATTTTGGTATTACCTGGAAATTGAGCAGTTAGAAATTAAGAAAAAAGACTTTGTGTATTAGTCAATAAAAGGGTAATGATAAGCACCCTATGTACGGTAAGTGGGAAATTGTGCTTACGAAACTCAGCCTGACTTAAGTCTACAGGGCCTTCTGTTGTCAATAGTCAGAATATTACTTGTTGCCTAGTGGTGTGTTTTACTGACAGTGAAAAGCTGAGTGTTAAAGAAAGAGAAAGACTAAAGCTGTTGAATAGCCTCGTGAGACACATGGATTCAAGAAAGGTAAGTTAGTAGCAGAGCAGATGCAAAGAAAATCCGTTTGGATATATGAAAGCACATTGGAGTAGACTAAGAAATTTGGACTTGTTTATCCTCATAAATTTTATGTAGAGAGCATCTATAGGGAGAAGTTGTCCAAAAGTATATAACAGGCTGGAAAGAATGCGATGGATGATTAACACCAAGGGAATGAACTGCATTTTAAGCAGAAGAACTATAAAGAAATGTGAATTGGCCCACATTTTATGTAGACTGAAAATTTGAATGTTAATTACAATCAGAGAAATTATTAGGTCCTTGAACAAACTTCCACCATTTCCAGCAGAAATGATAGGGACTAAAATCCTTAATCTAGCTGAAGAATGAATTTCAGCCAATGAATTTCCAAAAGCTACATATACTGCCATATAGGCACAAAGTTAGATAGTAGATTCAAGGACAGAAAGAATATGGATGGTAATATTGGCATGTAGAATATGAGCTTATTGAGTTCCTGCTCAGAGTTTCAGCCTCACTCAGAGTTCAATCTTTTCATTCCCCCAAGTTTGGTTATATTCAGCCCATAGCATTTTAATGTACCAGCCTCCTTATTGCATTGCATGAGTTCTAATTGCTTTTGTAGGAAGATCTTGAGACAAAAACTCCTACTCTGAATCTTGAATTCATCATGTTCATTATAGGAGATCATTATTAAAGATTTTTCTTAGGAAAGAATATGTATTATAAATTGCAGTTTCATAATAATATATGAATCTGTTTCCAGGGATAACCCTTGGCATGTACACATGGATTAATAGAAACAGTTATCTTGGACATAACGACTTACTGTCAGTATAACAAATGAAAAAATAACCCCATAAAATTCTTAGAGTATATTACCCCCACATCAGGGCAAATTTGCAATGTTTGTGATTTTAAGTTACACTCTTCAAATCTAAAAAGTTCAGATTGGGCTAATCTCTCCAGTAGCAAATGAACAAATGTATGATAAAAAAAAGGGGAGGTGGATGGAAAATTAAAATAAATTAAGCATTTTTAATGAAAACTATTAAAATAACAAATTAGGCTAAAATGTCACTGTCATTAAGTTATGTTTAGCAAATGTCAAATACATGCTTTTACAGAACTTCAGAGTCTTCATGAAAGTCTTGTCTCATCATCTAGGACAGATATTGGAAAGCATTATTTTCTGACACATACATTGCTCCTCCGGAGTTTAATATAATGTATTTTTGCTGTCCATTACTGTGGAGGGAACCATTACAGACCTTTCACTTCTTTCAGCAACATAGCTTCAATATACACAACTGCCATACAGTCTTATCCTTTTAAGACAAATCTAAGTACTACCTAAAATATAACGCTGATAGAAATAAATCCTTTACCCAGCTATAATGTATTTTGGGCTATTCATCAAGAGAGGACTTGTCTGCTAACTCTCACTGGTCTTTTAAAACTAACTTATTTTTCACTCCCAGTACTTTGCATTGTGGCAAAGAGAGAAATGTATGGCTTTCCAGATGTACGTAAACTGGAAGCATTCAAAGCACATCAGGCTTAAACAAATTCTCATCTTTGTAATGCTTCATAGTACTCAAGATAAGGGAAATTAAATAAGATAAACAATGCCTTGTTATCCCTATCTGTCATGGCCTCAATCAAACCCACTCTAATCAAAAGAAATCAATGAAAAAATACCCATTTACCTTAAAGAGTATATGTCGTGGTTTGGGCCA
>VYXH01003321.1:2306-36369 GCA_013397275.1 Burhinus bistriatus
GGGGGGATTGTGCCTTGGATTTGTTTTGTTTTTTTTTTAACGTTGCACATAGAACCAACTTTTTTTCTCCTGTTACTGAAGTCTGAATTGCAAGTGTTATAATTCAGCACATTTTGGTATTCTCCTGGAATAATTTTAAAAAATAGTTAATATAAATGTAGCTTAGGAAACGTCTGGGCTTATCTTTAAGGCTGGGTGGTTTTTTTCTAGTTAAAATGGCATGGAATATACATTTCCCTAGATCTTCAGAGTGAAACTTGAACATAAGAAATCCTTTCTGCATGAAGCAACAAGGAAATATATATGAAAGTAACTGAAAACTTCTGAAGTCCTTAAATGTTTGGAATGACATGCATGATTTAAGTGTTTTTAGATATTGGGACCAGATGTCCTGTGCTCCAGTCGGCTCCCTTTGCACAAATGTGATATCATGAGGGATACTTATGCTGACTCAGGCGTTTGGCTGAGTGGGAGGGAAGTCCCAGGGGGACAGAAAGACAGGATTGTTTTTCTAATTGTAGCTCGTGCCGGAGAAACGGACGGGGAGGAGGTGTGGCAGGAGCAATCCCTGGCAGCCAGGGTGCCCTCACATGGCCCTTGCAGCTGGCGGTGGGAGAGCAGCCCAGTGTCTTCTCCATCCAGAGCAAGGAGCCAGCCGCAAAACCACCTCCAGTGCCACCCAGCACGGATGGGAGCGCTGAAAGGAGCCGAAAGAGGAGAGGGCTTGCTGCATGCCAGCCATGGGACGAGCACGTGGGCCATGGGGCATGGAGAATCATGACTGACAAGCAGATGTTGGATGCACTTGCTAATAACTGGCATCCTAAAAGGTTGTGTACCCATGCACAGGCGTGCCCAACCCAGGGCGTGCGGTCTGTTCACCATTGCACGTGAATACCGGCATTGAGGATTCCTGCTCGGTTAAGGAGCTGAAGGAGCAGCTCGTAGGCAGTCGGCTTAAACTGTGCTTGACGAGAGAACTGTTAACCTCTAAGGCAGGAAAACATTTCCAGGGTGGGATGAGAAGATTAAACGAATGGGATTTCAGAAGTTTTTCACTGTAGCACTATCACGATGGAAAAACGATTGTCATTTTGCCTGTGCCTGTATTTCACTTGATGTTTTATATTAGATATATGATCAGTAGTCATTGCGGCTGCAGTTCTTGCAAATTTATAGGGAAAAAACCCCCATCCATTACTTTGAAGTACCACTGTTGTTTCTGCCATCCTCTGCTCTCTGAAAGATGGTAACCTGAGATTAGTTTTTCATGGCAATGGAAAGCTGGACAGGAAAATTAAAGTTTTAGCCTGATACATTTCACAGGATGAAATGAGGTATAGTTGTATAGTTACGCTTGCTTCATTCTTCCCAGCCTGGAAAAGGGAAGGAAAATGTTCTTCCTTGTGCAAATTGTGCCACAGCGAGCATCCTCGAGTGAAGATGTCCTGTCAATTAAAGATTCCTTCCACACATAAAAATGGATGAGGGCTCCTAAGTTACAGACTTACTCATGCACGTGACATCTGCCTTTAATCACCATGAAAGCCTGAATCCTGTTTAAGGCATGGTGAGCCTTGTACAAGGGCTAGAAATGTCAGTAGTCTATTGTGATAACATTTACTGTACTGATTAACAGCCGTGGTGCTCTGCAGCGGACTGATAATCTGCCTTTGCATGTCTTTGTGTTGCCGTTCTGTCTCCTTCCTGTGGTTCCAGCCGGGACTGTGGGCAGAGCAGTGGGATCTTCTCCTCTGCAAACCTCCCATGTCCATATATTTTCGCTTTGTGGTTTATGTCATATATTATGTCTTTGTCTATCTGCATACTGGGGTATAAAATATTCTAAAGACAATTCAAAACATTTCCAAGTTAGCTACTGTTTAAATTCATATCTGTAAAAATGTGGTAACGTGATCCAGCACCTAGTCTCATATGACCATCTCATGCAAGTTGATGTTTTAAGTTTCTTGACTAATAGGAGTTTCAATTCCTAGCATTTTGGTAAATTCCAACAGTTTTTGGCAGGTATGTTTATCTTAGGGGTAGATTTTCACTAAATTTTTGGGGCCTTTTTTTTTAAGAAAAGAAGCAAAAGAGAAGGGATAGGGAGAGAGAATCCTGCTTTGCTCAGATCTTCATCCATTTCCATTGAAATTGTCAACAAAAAGTTGGATCTCAGGGACACTGTGAAATGGGGTATGTTTTGGTCAAAATAGTGTCCTTATTCGGCATATTTTATGTAACAGTGTGATCTCTAAGCATCACTAAAAGCTATCAGGTATATGTTTGGCCCTAACTTAGTTGGAATCATTATTTGTATGATGCTTTAGCTTAAACGGGCATTGGTGCTTGTGGCAATGTATGATAGATGTCATGACTGTCTGTTAATATCAAACTTCTAGGGGCAGAAGCTGACTGGATTTGTTTAAAAACGTTTGATGGTGAGGTAACACACTTAAACACAAAACTCTAACAGCAATAAGAAAGCAAATTTCTTTCAAATGAACCCAAACAGTCATGTGGGTCCAAACTCCTTTTATTTTTCACCCGTCAGGACCCATTTCACCTTGTCCCAGGCCATCCCAATTTTTCATTTCTGGTGCCAGTGTCCACCATGGACTGACCCGTCACCAAAAGTCTGGAGGTTTCCCTGCAGCCCTGAGGAGGTTATGGAACATCTGACATTAGACTGACGTAGGAGTGAAGCATGATGCATAGAACAAAGGGCTGAGAGAGAAGAGGTGCCGTGAAAGGCAAGAATGTGGAGGAAAAGGCACAAGATGGGGTTGTTTTGACTGTCAGTCTCCTTTTATAACTTACTGCTGCGTGCCAGCCCTCACAGCATGTCCAGGATTTCAATATGTATTACCTTTATCCTTTCTGCTATTTCTAAAGTATTTTTCCCTCACAGTTCACAATTCTTTTCACTGCAATTAAGCACTGTGCCAAAGAGTTTATGGTTTTATTCACCAGATGCATTTTATGTGTAGTGTTTTATTGTGTGAGACCACTGAGTTTGTGCTTTCTGCTTGTTTTCTGTCCTTTTACCCTCCAAAGTCTTTCTGAAACATGCACACCACTGAGAGCACCTCCACTAACTTGAGAATTGGAAAAATCATAGTTTTAACTTCCCTTGTTTCTCCTGTGCCTTTCTTGACTGGATTCAAGAGCTGTCTTCTACTCTGAAATTTTCTTCTGTCTTAAGAGACATACATAAATATTCTTCCTTTTGATAAGCCAACTGTCTCTCACTCTGAAGAAACTTGATCTTTTAGTTGTTTTATTAACTCCCTCCAATATTATCTCTAGTTTTCCACACCTTCTTAGAAATACGGACACTGGAACTGGGAACGATATCTTGGAATTAATCCTGACAGTGCCACATACTGTAAGAAACCTGCTCCCCTACTTCTTCCCCATGGGTATGGTATTTTGTAATCATACTGGTCCTTTTGCCGTGGCTTTGATGTAAATATGTCCATTCTGGATTGGATCAAAAATGTATCTGAGCTAGTTTGCTTTTTCTAACCATACTCAAAAGCAGCTCCCTACAGAAGATTAAGAGAAGAGGACAAGGTTATATGATACTCTCCCAGCTCTGACCGGTTTGAGTTCTGGAACAGATGTGGTTTCTGTGTATTTGCTAATATTTGACAGAATTTTTTTCCCCTGTGAGTTTTCCCATCATCTTTGTGAACCCAAGTAAGAATTTAGCAGCACAACAACCTTTGGCAAGGAGTTCCACATCTGAGCAAACTGCATGAAGAACTACCTCTGTTTAATTTGCTTTTTAAACTGCCTTTTGCCGGCTTTGTTTATTACCCCTTAGTTCTTGTGTTGGGACAGAGAGCGAGCAATCCATCCCTACCTGCCTCCTCTAGTCCACCCGTGATTTTTTTAGACCTTTTATATCCCCAGTGGGTCATCTGTTCTTCCAGCCTGAGGGGTTATAGCTAGTGATCTAAGCAGGGATTCGTGCCCTTTTCTTTGTCCAGAGCATCTCTCAAATCTTTTTCAGTAACCATCTCCCAGGATAGAATCCCCTTCTTCTGCAGATATGGTCTGCACTATTGAATGATTGATTTGGTTTTACTATATTTTTCTTGATTTATACCTTTTTTATTTGTTTTTTGTCCCTGTGGATTCTTATCATTTGCTGTGTAGTGACTGAACATTTTCCCATTGTTCTCCTCAAAACCAATGTGAGTTTTAACCTCCTAGGATATTATGTTATCCCTGTGCCCTTTTCGCAGTTTTGAAGCCCTACCATCTTCTGGTAGTTTTCCCAACATCCCAAGGCTTATAAAAACAAACAACAAACAATCTCAAAAAACAACACATAAAAAATCCTGACATGCATAGCACAAAGATCTTTCTCCGATACATGTTTTATCTTGACTGTGCCTGTACTCCTCTTTCATTCTTCTGACACCGTTTTTGCCGTGCTGATTCATGTTTTTACCGAGCAGGTCTGCAGAAGCCATCACAGCTAAAAGCTTTTGACTGAGTAGGTTGGAAGTACTCCCTTTTTCGCTTGCTGATGGGTCTCTTATGTCAGACATGCGGTGATTTAAGAAAAATTGCCCTTATCCTTGCAGAGCTTTGTCTAATAAAATCCAGACTTATTAAATATCCTTTTTCAGTAATGCTGTTGCTGCTGAGCCCCTATGAACCCATTAAAATATCTTAACGCAGCTGTACACATAGATGGTTTCCAAAGAGAGAGGGAAAAACTGGACCGTGTGATGTAATGATACATCGCCAGACAGCATAACTCCCTGGGATGAGGTGATTTCTGTACCGCGGAAGATTAGATATCAGTGGGCTTATTAGAAGCTTTTGTGATGGCATTTACATTTTCTCAAAAAGTATGTATAAGTCTTGCAGTTCCGACATAGTAACTGAATCTGCCTTTTGTGACTCAAGAAACAAAGATGATTGAAAATGGGAAATTGTTGTCAAAAAACTGTGGTGCTCAGTAAAGACAGGAGAAAGGTGATAAGAGGAAATCTGAATTATGTTGTTCAAAATATAATTTCTTTTCATGTCCTAAGGAAGTTAGGTTAAAGAAAAATACTGGAATACACTACTTTGGCTATGGGTTATAGGTGGAATCCAATTGCTTAGGTCATGATCATGGGCTAGGGAGTTACTGGCTGAAAGAACTGTCTTGGGCTTTGCTTTTGGTTTGGTTTTAGAAATGATAGGGCTTGAACAGCTTGTTTTAAATATATCTGTTGTTATCACATATTAGCTGTTAAGTGTCAGTGGTATGTTTTTGGAATTATTCAAGACACATGTTAAAAAAATTTATCTCTGACCAGAAGAGCTTACAAATGTTGTGCTTTCTAAAAGCTTTATGTTATAAGTTAATTTTTTTTGCCTTTGAGTCGTCACTGTGTTTTGCAGTAAGTGCAAACATCCTGCATAGATATTCAGCAGGTATGAGTTGGCAAAGGACTGTTGGTGTCTGTAGTGTTGACTGATAGACACCAATTAAGAATCTGGCCATATGACGGTGTATTGAAGAAGTCATCCAAAGAGCAGGTGATTATTTATATAATTTTCTTTTATATCTCTTGGCAACCTTAAACTCTGGCTTCAAGCCAGCACTGCTGCGTAAGGAAGCAGTCCAATCCTTGGCCTTCATGGCTAGTATAAGTGTTTCTGTGGCCAAGCAGTAAACCTGAGCAGAGAACCAGTCTGGTTAAAACGATTTGTTTTAATGCACAGTCACCGAAACACTTCAGCAGGCGCAGAAGGAAGAGCCTGCTATGGTGGGCAGAAGGCAAGAATGAAGGCCAACTGGGAGAGCATACACGTAGGATGAATGTGAATCCGTGTCTTTGACAGCATGAGCCAGGTTAAAAATAGCTTTTAAAAAGCTTACTGGTTTTCTTCTATTTGCTTTTTATTTTTGTTTATGGTAGAATTTTAAGACTGTCTACAAGGGGTGCCTGGAAATTCTCTCTGCAGTTTTGAGAATATGGTTCCTGGGGCAATGCTCAGAGTGGGTGATAAATGCAGAAAAGGGGACAGGAGATAGAATTGCCTCCGTAGGGATATTTCATTAAAGACAGAGGAGTCGTTAAGGGTAATGACAGGGGAGACAGATCCTAGATGCTTTTACTGTTTCCTGTGTGTCTCAGTTTAGTTCTCCACTATTTTCTTTATACAGGTATTCTTGGGGGGATTTCTGTACCATCTATCAAGTGAATAGAGAGACGCTGCCATTAAAGAGAGGAAGATGCGAGTCTCTTGGTATTGACAGGGGCAAGTCATAAACCTGTTTTGGTCCCTGACAAAAGGCAATGGGATCTTTCTCCTTATCTTTAATGACTTACACTTTTTTTTTTTTTTACTGGAAGCAGCCAGCATTTACTGCCAGCATCTCACACCTCCACTCTCAAGCTGCTGTGAGTTCGCTGGATGCTTCGTCTGCTTTCCCCTAAGGCTAAAGTTTGCTCCTTGCCCCTGCAAGGCGAAGCTTTGTCAACCCTCCCCAGCTGGAAACATAAGTTTGAGACTAAAACTTTTCTGGCATCCATATTCACTTCCTGCAAAAGGAAGTGTACAGACAGTGGACTTCAGTTATCAAAATTATTTCATGCTCTTCTTAAATTGCCTGCCTGAATAATTGAATGCTATATATTTTGATGATGACAGACTGAGGGGTTTCCTAGTGGTGAGAGTGTAGTACTTGGAAGACCTTTATTTTTTGTGTTGTGTTTTGGGTTGGTTATTCTTCAATCATACCTTACAAATATGTAAAGAGAAGATAAAGAGAAGGTACAATTTTATCAAAACCTGCCCAAGTCAAGAATTACAATGATTTCCATGGCTTCATATGGAAAAGCATAATTTGCGTGGTAAGATCATACTTATTTATTGTGTCGAATCACTAGTCACCCATAGTCCATTTAATGAAAACTAAATACTTGAAATGCTTGTTTTGCTGCGAGTAGGGAGTACAGACATCTTCTCACCCATATGGAAATTATGTGCAATCAACTCCAAATCTCAGGTGGCCAAACAGTGTAAAACAGCGAGTAACAGAACTGCAGCGTTTGATTTATGGGCAGCTGAGCACCGCAGGCAGCTAAGACTCCTCCTCAGCTTGGCAGCACCTCTCGTTTTCACTAAGATGACTGCTGCTGCAGAGATCTGTTGCCATCAAAGGATCTGAGCTGGTTTTGCATACCCATGAGGTCCTCTCTTGGTGCCATTGTCACTTTTAGCAGTTAGAATATTCTACCTTCGTCTGGATAGTGGGGAAGCTAATACGCTGTGTGGCAAAATCACGAAACAGAAAATGTCAAATCCAGGTGAAAAATGACAAATCAAATAGAGCAACATTGGAAGCTGCTTATTCCACAACTCATGAACCCACTTTCCCCACCTAAGTTACCAATAAAAGGAGCTACTATTAAATAGAGCAGTCCAGGACTGCTCTATTGGGGCAGCAAATGACCCAAGGGCTTGTGAGTTTCCACTGATCCTTCTGCTGGTTTTACCTGCAGCCGGGTTTGGGGGTTGGTTTTTAGTTTTGTTTTTCCCCAATAAAATTCCCCACTGTTTTAAAGCTGTGTGGTTCCCATTCCAAAAAAAGTTCTGTTAACTCATGCGACCTCTGAAGGAATTAAACATGTTTTGCTTCCTAAACGGAAAGCCACTAGAATATTTACGTAGTGAAGTAGTCTCTTACGATTTATCTCCTCCTTCCTCCTGGATTTTAAAAGAAAATAAAATCCACTTGCTTGAAGTTGATTTTTGCTTTAATATTTTTAATGATGTGTTGAGGACAGTGGGCTGGAAGCGCAGGGATTAGAGCGCTCAGTTCTCTTCTCAGTTTTGTCAGGGACACGTGTTAATTCAAGTAAACTCTGACCCGCTTCTTCTCTTCCTCCCCAGCACACTCTGTTTTCTATTGTGTAAAAGATGTCTAACGATACATATGGCTGTAGATTCTTACAGGTTTATTTAATACTGAAAATAATGCCTTTCACAGAAATGCAAAACATTTTTTCTTGGGTTTATTACACTTCCTCTTAATTCCGGCAGATCCTTTAAATCACGTTTTAAATGTCACTTTTGAAGCACAATATCATGTTCAGTGTTTAAAAACTGAAAACATTATATTTGTACTTTCTTCACTGTCCTCCCATCTGCCAAAACTTGGGCCTTTTGCAAAAATCAGCAAATTGACGTCAGTTCATTTACCCTTAGGGATAGTAAATTATTACACAGCTTAAGTTATAAAAATAAATAACTAAGGAGGGTGGAGAAAAGAGATGGAAAACAACAAAAATGTATCACAAACTCTCCCTGCATTCTGAAGAATATATGATTATAGCATTAAAATGTCCAAACAATGCAACCGAGCAGAAGGCGTTAGAGCTTGGGCCTTAACTGCCTCTGCATTAAGCAGCATTAATGTTTATATACAGCCTTTGGAAAGCTCAGAATTGACCTGGTTTTATTATTTTTATTGGCTCCCTTGATGATAGACAAATGGGGCTAACCTGAGGCCAACATAACCAGCAGGAAATTTGGGTCATGGGTAGTTACATTTTTAAAACTTGTGTTTTAGGGTTGTTCAATCAGGGTAATTGATTGATTGTTAGGCAGTGCAGGGAGCCCCTAAATCATTGGAGGTGGCCAGATAATGACAATCTGCCAGTGGATTTTGTTTGAGGCGAATTTCCCAGCTCCCTGTGGAGCCGTGCTCTGCAATGAGCCTGCGAGTCCCTTTTTTTTCATGCACGCTCCAGTCCAACTGGCCTGTTTGGACAAAATAGCCTCTGGAACTTGGCAGTTCCATTTGAAGTCCTCTGTAGTGCCATTTCCCAAGAGATAAGGGAAAAACATTCCAGAGAAGTTCATACCCCAGAAAGACCCTACGTGTGTTCTGAAGTTAACGGTTTATTATAGCTCTTTAATATTTTTTTTTCTCTTTCATTTTTACTTTGAAGATAAGAGGTGGCAATTGTTGCTTTAAGTTGTTGAGTTTTAGCCCGCCCTACAGTAAATCATCCTGGAAGTTTAGACCAAATTTTTTTTTTTTTTTTTTTTTTTTTTTTTTTTTTTTTTATCATGTATGTTTGAAAGTTTACCAGAGATGCTGTACACGTGTACTTTCAGGAGCTGCTATCCTCGAGCAGGAGTTGTCGACCCTACTGTTTTATACAACCATGTGCATCCTCAGTGCTCCGTGCATTTGGCTGATTTGTGCGTGCAAAATACAGCTTTTTCAACAACTCATCTTTCGGGTTGTAGGAGCGTGCTATGAGATATTTAGAGATGGGGTGAAGTAGAGAATTTGTGTGTTGGGAGGGGAAGGGGGGAATAGATGATGTGCCGCTACATGGTAGATGATGTTCGATAATACCTGGCATAGGGCTTGCCTTGCCTTAAAAGTGAATTCAGATTAATATAGATTGAAGTTTGTCATGTGTTCCAGAATAACTCCATGTGTAGGTTAATCTTCAGTTCTTAGATTTTTAGGACTGATTAGGCTTGTGTTTATTGCAGGTGGCTTCCCGCTAGCTGTATACCTCTGAATTCCTTGAAGTTCTGTCTTTTTCCATTTTAGGGTCTGGATGATCTCATATTTGTTGTACTGGCGTACAGATGAGAATTTGTTTGTGTCACTTTTCAAGAAGACAGCGGGTAATACTGAACAGAGGCAGGGCTGAGTTGAAATTTGGGAACCGACAGCCTTGTCTTGGGGGTGGCCCAGCTGCCAGTGTATGCCAGACCGGCGCCAAACACCATAGACTTGCTTCCCAGGCGGAGCAGCGCCTGGACTTGCTGTGCATGGGATTTAACGCTCCCTGCCCAAACACACACAGAGTGCCAACCCCTCTTGGATTTCTAAATGTTCTTTTTTGGCTCCCACATGTTTTTGACCACTGTAGCTTTGTAATTTACTGCTTCAAGTCCACAGTGTGCATTTACTGTTAGGTTTAGTATGTGGGTAGTTAGAAAATTCTTCTCTAAGGTATGAATTTGAACAGAATCGTTAACATCTGACCACATTAAAGTCCCTTGAAACATGGGTCCATGGCAAAGCCGGTATGTCAGGAGCAGGGTGGGGCCCAAAATCCACAGAAGTGTTGGTTCCTATAGCACAGACTGGAAAAAAGTTTCTTGAGAGCTTGAGTAACTCATGCTTTCTTGATGATCGTGATCTGTAGTGGATTGATGTAGGTATAAAAATTGCTGTTCATGAGATGCTTGCTAGTGTTTATGAGATTGTCATAGAACAACTGAAACAAAATAGAACCAAAACCAGGACCCCTTGAAGTGTTGTATGGAGTGTGCCAGGAGATGAAACTTCCATGTTTCCATGTTCCTGAAGTTACAGTCTGAAATCCCTGCCTGGGTTTCAGAAAAAAAACCCTACTCGGTTGTCAGAAGACCTCAGAACTAAATTAATGCAGTTAAAAGCAGTGACAAACCTAAGTGCATGATTTTGTTCTTGTATAAACCTGTATCTCTTTCTGGTTTGTTTGTTTTGTATTTTATTTACTTATTGTGAATCTATTTAAAGGGTACATTATTGGCTGGTGTGCCTATTTACAGTGACTTGTCTGTTTGAAGTTACTGTACTAACAACCAAGAAGAAACATTTGCAGAGTTGACTCTTTGGACTGTAAGAGATTCCAAGTTTCGCTGTACACTATGAATTGACGCACAGGTTTTCACAGGGAGCTGGTTGATGATCACAGGGCAAGGGGCAGGGTACTGGTGTTGCAGGAGACCTCTTGGATGGATCTGAGGGATCACTGCCACCGAGAGAGGAAGGCTGTTCTTCTCTCCTCCCACACCTTCCTCCCCGCGCAGAGGGAGCCTGCTCCTCCTGCTTGCCTTGCACTGGCCCCGCTTCTCACCTGATCCCACTGCTGAGCCGCAAACGAACCCACGGCAGAAAACTAGCGTGTGGAGATTTCAGGTGGAGGTGTGTGTGCGCAGCGAGGGTGGCTGTTTGCCGCTATGATTAGTCACTCTGCTGTCCTGAGTGGCAGAGATCCGCATGGTGGATATAAACCCCAACCCCGGTGTTACATGATGTGGATGTCAGCGTGGCGCTTCAGGGCATTCATGTCTGCAGTCTCCTTTTTACAACCACAGGAAAGCTTTACGGACACCTCTCCCACAAAGATGAGAAGAAGCAAGTCTGGTTTCAACTGCTGAGGACCTAGGACATCCCAGCATACCCTCAGATTCCCCCTCCTTTTCTCTGCCAGCCTTCCTCTCCTCATATACACATTATAATCATCTTTCAGCCTCAAGGTCATGTAGTTCTGCCCGCTTCCACATGGCCGTTGCCTTACCTTGCAGCATGGATGTGCTGTGGGAATGAGCCTGACCTGCCTAGCACAGAAGGCTTTTTCAGTGTGGAAGAGCCCTGTTAGATGGCTTGAGAAGCTGTCGAGTGTGCTGTGAAGGAGGCAGAGGGAGAAGAGGGTCAGGGCAGACGCCAGGCAGGTGATTGCTGCCCTGTCCTTGCTCCTGTTGTACAGCTCCTCTAGGAAACCACACCGGTCACTGAAACCACACACTTCACAGGTGGTTCCCTCTGTTTCTAATTTTCTGGGTTTCTGACCTGAAAGCTTAGGGTCGGGTTTGCAGATGTGCTGAGATCTCACAAGAGCAGCTGAAGTCAATGGGAGCTGGGCTTTGAACTCCCTGCCCAAGTACAAAATCAGGCCCAAGGAGGAGGACGAGAATTCAGAGGAAGCGTTTGACCTTGTGTTTTGTACCATTTTTACCCATACTGCACAGACTGGTGCTCCCATCCTCACATCTTACTGGGATGTGGAGAAGATCTAATCATCAGGCTTTTCAAGTGCTAAGAGGCTGCTATCATAAGTGCCTAGGAAAAAACTTGTAGGAAACTAATAAATTTGCACTCTGAGCAGCAAATAAGTCACAGGACAATGTGCTGACAAATAAGAATGCAAATATTGAACAATGTTTCATTAAATGAACACTCCTATTACGAGAAATCATAACTTGCGGATGCAGGCAGGAGCATGTCTGATGTCTGATAAGCGTTACGGGGGCAATCCGACATGATCTTCCTTCTGTTTTTCAGACTATTGGCGAGTCAGAAATGCCCAGTGTTTTGAACCAGTTATTGCCAATGATCAAGTCTTACAACGAGAGGACAAAAGATGATTATACCTGCGAGGACTTCCTTGTCTTGCTGGTATACATGTATTCGGTTGTCGGAGAAATCAAAAGTGGAAAAGAGCTGGACACAGCTGAAGAAGAGGTGAAAAAGGCCCTAGTCAAGGCCATTTGTGATGAGCCAGAGCCATCTCCTGTGTTGCAGAAAATAACAGGTAAGATTCTGCTTGTGTGGTGCGAAATGGGATGGCTGGGAACGCAGGAACTGGGATAAGCATATAAAAGCAGCTTGACTCGTCTGTGGTGCTGAGGGTACGTGAGTAAGCACAAGGATTTCCTGTAGATTTGTTCCATCTCCCATGTTCTTATATGCCAAATGCTGACAGGCTGTTCTTGAATAGTGCTGAGTCTGATGAAAGCTCTGTAAGTTGTTCTTTTTGTTAAAGGTTGGCTAAGTTTGTGTGTTTTCATAAGGTAAGCTTTTCCACAATTTCTTTCATTGATCAGTGTAAAGTTGGCCCTGGGAAGTCAAAATTAATCCTGAAAACATGTTCAGTGAACCACAGTTGTTTTGTGAATACGAGGAGCTGGCCTGTCTGGCATAAAAGAAGAAATGTGTCTAAAACCAACACTGAGCTTTTTGCTGAAACGACATGAACGTTAGCCTTTAAAAATAGCACGCTAAGCCTTTTTTTAGATGAGAACTCATAGAGTAGAAAAGCCCTAACCTCTTGCTGCTGGTGTCACATTTAAAAAAAAAAAAAATTGTTAAAAAACATTCATTAAAATGAATGAACTATGGCTCATGGGTGGCGTATCTGAATGGCAGAAGGGATCTTTCTTCCTGCTGTCACTTTTCTCAATATTTACTAATAGGGAGCAGGTTGTCGATGAGGTCACCTTTGAGGTAGGGAGCATGTGAGCATAAATCAAAATGTTGTGAGGAGCTTACAATTGAACGCCTTTGCCAAGAATGGGCCTAAGTGGAGAATCTCAAGGGCGGTGGAGTAATTCTGCTGTTGGTTATTCTGCTATTATTCCCTGTGGGTGCTCCTGCTTCCAAACGTGGTCTGACCGGTCTGCTGTTGCTTTGAGTGTAAAATAGTTCAATGGTTAAAAGACACTTCCTGTAGAAATGGGCATATTCAGTCATATTTGCAGTGTGCTGTTGTTTTAATGCTCCTGGCCATGGTACCCACAGTGTTCCAGGCTTCTTGTAGACTTTTGCTCTCCTGCACACCTTGTCCACTCTATGGTGCTTCCCTCACAACTGCAGTGATGTCTTCTACTGGATATGGTGCAGTCATTTCTAAACCTCCCGTTTTCATAATTTGCCTTTTCTCCTATGTTCAACACAGTTTTGGATCACAGTTTTATGAATTTCCCTTCATTGTGCCTAACATAAGTATGGGAAGATTTGAAGTCTCTAAAACTTCAGTTGAGTACCAAAGAGAAGCTGTGTTCCTGTGTACATAGATGCTTCCCTGCTTGCTCTCTATGCTCTCAGGTTACGTAGTTGCAAGCACAGATGGAGGTCAAAATAGACATTGTGCTTGTCTTATGTTCCATAACCTCTCAATAATTCCATAGTTTTTACAAATATACTCGTATGCTTGATTTCCAGCATGCTTGTTTCCTGAGTAAAAGTGAATACCTGGGTGTTTGCTCTCAACTTCTGGACAGATGAACAGTTTGAGTATAAAGACTCTTCAGTTTACGAAATAAAACTACTTCTTTTTACATAGGGGGCGGACTGTTAGAAGCATGGTGGGTGTCTGAAGTATGGCTTTCATCTCCTTAGGCCTAAGTATTCGCTCTGTTATGTGGGGCATCTGACTATGAAAAAGAGAAAGCCTTGACACTGTGCAAGCACTGTTCAGCAACAGCCAAAGCATTCGTCTGTTATCAATGCAAGTTTAGCCACAAATCCAAAACACAGAACCCTACAAGCTGCTGTGAAGAAAGTTAACTCCATCCCGGCCAGACCCAGTACAGGTAGTTAGACCAAGCATGTCATTATTACATTATGAAGTTAATTGCCTAACACAAAGCCAGAGTCCTCTCATCCTTCTATTTCTGTAGCTGTGTGTTTAGCACAACCATGTTTGAGCTTTCTGCACAAGTATATGATAGTATTTCCCTTTGCTTGCATACTTTTTTGGTTCATCAGCATTCTTTGTTTTTACATCTTATTTAGAACGACAGTTCTTTTGATTTATTCATAAAAGAGGAAAAAAAATATTAAAACTTACTGTCACGACCAAAAATAAGGATTGTCTTGGGAGGAAAGTATAAAACGGAATTTCTAGGAATGCCCCTTAGGTAGTTTTCAAGCCTTTATTCATCCAACAGATTGCTTTCTCAGCATTAGTGGAATTTGCTGAATTTGTAATTTGCTATATTTGCAGTACAGTTGACTTGGGAAGACTGAGAAAGCATGAGCAGCTTTAGACCTACTCTTCCTTGACCTGTGTTTTGCCAGGCCGGTGTTCTGCATCCTGCTTCCCTCTGAATCTTGGGTACCTTGCTCGCTGCTTGAGAGGCAAAGCAAGTCTGAACGGTATGAGTGCCCACAAGCTTTCTTTCAAAGGCACGGCAGGAGGATTTTCTTTATAACAGGGATAAAAGTCAGGGAAGAGATGGCAGCACCAGTTTCCCCTTTTGGTACAATAGCGGGTATAATGCTGAGACATCTTCTGCTTCCAGCAGAACATGCTATGAACTACAGACGGGCTGTTCCTTTTAGTAGGTACAGGTTGGCCTGTTTTTACGAGGTCAGCCCAGCTCTGCAGGTTAACAAGAGCCACGGGTCTGGACAGATCGTGGTCCAGACCTACAGCGTTCTGCCCTCATTTTACTCTAAGTCAGAAACAAGAGCAAACCTTTTCTGCTCTTAAATGGCCACAAAAGCTGATTAGACTAAAATAAATTTCAGTAATTCTTGGAATCTCTCATTCATGATCAGAACAAAGCAAAATGTTTGTTGAGTTTTCCATCAAGGTAAATGATAGGAAGAATGTTTAATTGGACGTGTTAGGAGAGAAGAGTAAACTAGTTACTGGGTAGATTCAAGACTGCCTGCTGGCTCACTCCTCGCCTCCATGTTCCCATGTGGGACCCAAGTTCCTGAATATTCGATATCCATTCTGCAGTAAATCTGCTCTTACTAAGGAGCTTAACCTGCAGAGCTACAGGTTTAAGTTTCAAACCCTGTTGGCAATGCATGATTGGACTGTTTTGGTTATAGCAATAGATAGCAAAATTCATAGTTGCCTTTAAAAAGGCATAAAGAATACTATGTAGGCTGCAAAGCGAAGCACTTCAAAGTTGAGAAATGCCGATAACTCAGTTTCCCATGGAACCATTATCTGACTCCTGTGTGCATTGTAGCACAGTCTTCAATTTCATGATTATATAGTGTATTTTTGATGAGCCATAGCTGCATTCAGTGTGTGGACTGAACACCACAGAGAACCAGAAAAAGAGAGCTTCAGTTATTCTTACACATGATGAATAAGTACTAATAAAGTAAGTGAGACTCTCTATATGATATTCAGCAAGTAACTTTTTCTGCATCTCAGTTTGCAGTTCATGAAATGGATTGGCACTCTCAGCTTTGTGTGACTCATTTTGAGACTTGGAGAAGAAAAGCATTAAATTACATTTTCAGGTATTAGTGATTACATTTCTTTGAACAGAGAGGACTTTGTGCTTTGCTTCCCGATACACCTGGTGCCTGCTGTTATGGTTTTAGTTTGAACTCAACACTGTACTAAGGCTGTTTGGTTGATTTAAGCTGAAATTAAAAGCCATATCTCAGCTGTGGCTCTGAACTGCTGCCTAAGCCTTTTGCTTTCCTCCTCTCTGCAAAGCATGGAAGATGTGGCATCTTGACAGTTACAGATTTTTGTTGGTTTTATTTGTTGTTCTCATGGAGTCCCTTGAGAAATAAAACGCAAAAGCCTTGTAAAACTTTAGAAGACTTGACTTTTGAGGTCAATTCATCTGTCGAAGTAATAGCCTGGTTTGTATGAGGAATCTTTTGTTCCTATTAAGCTTGTTAAATGTAAACTTACTTACGCTTGCCTGAGTCTGTGCCTCTAGGAAGTCTCCAGTGATGTGACTACCTCACAGAACTAGTGCAAACCTCCCCCAAAAGATGTGACTCATCAGCGCACAGGGGGTATTTATGCTATGCCTGGTTTTTGGTGTTACCTAGTGAAACTGGATTAGTATTTGCAGTAGTGGACAAGAAGGCGATTCTCGGAGATGTTAGTCTATCCATCCAGTTGGCCACACTGGATTTCCCTGATGTAGCCTAGATGATTACAGCCCTCTGCAGAATACGTTAAGATGCAGCACTTGCGTAAGCTTATATTGTGAAAGAAGCATAAGCACTCACAGTTCCCTGGCTGTTGAGTGTTAGGCTTCTCAGCCTTATTGCTGCCTGAACATATGTTTTCCAAAATATTTGTACAATAACACTCTGCATTTATGTAACACCTTGTTTCACTGAAGCACTAAAAAGATTCTGGAACCGTTAATCAAAATGAAAATTCAACTTGGTAATCACCCAATGAGATTTAATAAATATGATACAATTTTTTTGCATGCATAATAATATAAAAGTATATTAGTGGTGTTGTGTTTGATGGAACTGTTAAATAATATGTGTTGTGGTAGACTATCTTAATGCCTTGGGTAATAAAACTGAATGTAACAGTTCCGAGATTTCTCCTGGGTGTAATTTACCGCAGACATATGTTCTTCATCACTGTTTCCAGCAGAATGTTACAAATTGGAGGGGAAACAGAATAGACCAAAACATAATGGAAAACGATGCTTTTCAACAGAATGCTGGGTTTGGGGGCGTTTGGGGGGGGTCATTTTGGCAGCTGTTTAGAAAAAAAAGCTGTAAAATACCATATTTATTTTTTCATCTTATCTGTTCATCTAGTTTTGTAAATGTCCACGTAGAGCTGTGTACAGCTACAAACGTATGCAAAAGTAATGCTAATAGAGCCGCAAAGCAATTAAAAAAATGTATTTTTTCAGCTGCGCCGTTCTCTCTTTTTCATCTACAAATCTCTGTGGGAGCTTTGTAGAGCAAATCTGCCTCGTGGTGGTGTGCTGCGGAGGTCAGCGGGCCGGCTGGGCTGCAGGACAGCCGGCTACGCTGCCCACCTGCGGTCACTCTCAGCTGGTAGGGCTGTAGGTATCAGTTGCACCCTCTCAAGCATAGGGAACCCTCTTGTGCCAGGAACTGCTCTTTAGCAGCCTCTAAAAACTGAATTTTTTAATCATAAAGTGGATTTCTGGACTTTTTCCTTGTTTTTTCTAAATTCTGTGTGTTCAAGTGTAGGCATTGCCATGTTGGGTTAGACACACGGTGTCCTGCCTGCTTCTGCTTCTCATTGTCCTCAGCACACGATTCTTGGCAGAGATGTTGCACATTAATGAGGTTACACATTAATGAAGGTATCATTACCTTATTGCTAGCATGGCCTAAGTATCATGAATCCTAAAATCAATCCTGGTTTTGCAATAAGCATTTACATTCCTAGACAGGGACAGCCAGTTCCCTCAGAGAACAGACACACTTGCTTTTATTTGGCTGTGGTCTTGGCTGCACAGCTGGTTTGGAGCAACCATTTCCCAAACCTGGTTGTATTACGGGTAGGTAGGTATGAAATTAGGTGCTTGGCTGAGGTTATAATGTAGCCCATTTGGATTTGATTCAAGGTACCTTGTGTAGGAGAGGGCTACCCCAGCTTCACAGCAGAGGTGTAGCTCAGGTATCTGCTAGTGAGTTCTTTTTTCTCCCACACGTTCATGCAGTTCAGGAAAATATTGCAAAACTGCCATTGTTTAAAAAGATAAAATGCAAGAGTAAATTCTGAGTGATTGCAAATTTTCCATGCTTTTATCAAGAGTATTTTCTATAAAGTTAATAAAGTTTACACTAGTTCAGTGAAAGGCTAGCCCTGTCCCTCCCTTGTATAACAGCTTATTTCCAAGTAATCCATGAGTTTCACAACAGAACTGATGAAAAAAAAAGTCAACTTGAAGAAAAGGTTTGCACTTTTTTATTTTATTTTGCTGTTTATTGAGAGTTTAATGCTTACCACAAAGAGACATTTTTTCACATGTTCTTAAATCTGAAACACATTATTAATGGCAACATATAGACAAATTAGAGAAGGGTTAATCTGGTATTTCTGTGTAGTGTAGGTATTTGTGCTGAGCACTATACCTGGCTAGATTTATCCAAAATAACATAAAGCTGCAACCAAATTGTTTCTTGCTATCATTTAGGGAAATAATAGAAAAATCAAAATTAAATATTGTGCCTTCTGAGTTTCCAAAGATTACGTAATTCAAGAAATTCAGAGTTCTGTTCTTTATTTTGAATATTTAGAGAAGTCTTAACAAGCCGTACTGTCTTCAAGGCCTTCTCAAGAGCTTCCGTTTTGCCCGTTCAGGCCTCAGGAGCTCTGCATTTGCATCATCTGCACCAAACCCGAGAGCAATGTGTTAGCAGTGCTGGGTCCTGCTGGGGCAGTCCTGCACCTCTGGGGTACAGGACTCGGATTTAAGGATTGCTCCTTGATTCTAGGCGTGCGTGGGAGTCTGGCTGCCAGTAAGTTTGGTAGATAGGGATCAGCTCCCCACCAGAGTGAAGGTTTATAAACTAAACTGTTTATGTTAAAAGTTCATAGAGTGGGTGACGGAGGGTGGGGGAATACCTCAACACATCAAAAAGCTAAACATTTTGAATGTCCAGACAGACTGCTCTCTCTAAAATACTGATTAGCTGCTTCTAGTCCCTGACACTAAAGGGTAATTTTCATGCCTAATGTTAGCAGGACAGCTTTGCACTCCAGTTTGAATTGGGAAGGAGATCTCTTCCCACCAGGTTAGGCTGTTGTATGTGCATGATTAGAGGCTGTGCTCTTTGGGGAATCTGCTCTGTCCTGTAGCCTGCTCGGTAATGAAGGCCAGCGCCAAAAACGCCGCTGCATACGGTCTGTGTAGAGCCAAATCTGCTGTGATTTAGAGAGGAGCTGTAAATGCTGGTGTGGCGTAGCTGGGCAAACTTTAGGGCTGCTGCCGTCATCATGGGTGTATTACAAGGAAGAAAAACTTGTAGGACGGCTCCATTCAAATCGTAAAAAAGAAAGTCATCTCAGATTATGGCAAAGTTTTTTTCTGTTTCTCCCGTGCTCCCTGTGCCTCCCCCAGGACTCTGGAGATGGTCCTTGCCCCGCAGAGCCCTCCCAGGCTGGTGTGCAGATAAGGCGCAGTTGGAATGAGTTTTCCCTTTTGCGTTGGATGACAAAATGTACACTCTGTTGACAGAGCTAAATAGCTTCATCCTGCCACAGAGCAGACATTATTACTGCAGCCAGATGAAACCCAGACCGTTTTCTCCCAAGTTCTGAAATGGGAGTTTGAAGCTCAGGAGATGGTCTTTTTTCCTGTTGCTCCAGCTGGTTTTATAGACAACTAAAATACCCCTCTCTCTGACTGGCAGAGGCTGTGAATAAAATGACCTCCTGGTATCTGTCTCATTTTCTTGATGCGTTTTGGACACGATCCAGTGGAAAGCATTTGTGGTCCAGCAATCCCAGAGGATGATGGATCTGATGTTCACCCTTCCAGAAGCACTGGGAAGACACGAGCAAAGCTGCTGCCCGGCCGGGCGAGAGGAGCTGCCTAGGGAGCTCCTGCAGTTTAATTCACCCTGAGATGCTGCCACTGCTGCGACACTTCAGTCCACTACATGGTAACAGAGCTATTGGGGAAAAAGGTCACTTTACAAGTCCTAAAATATTAATCTGAATTACACAACAGTCACACGAGGATTGTTGTGAACTCTCTGCAAAATTGGGGAGAAATGGGGTATGCACCAAAGCAGTGACCTGCTCTGCTTTAGCCACTGACTCTGCAGGCACAGAGGACGTGTCCTAATTTTTGTCAGCTCTGTTTAGGACCCTTGAGCTCTCCAAGACCTCAGTACTTCTCACTGTGACCTTTCTAAAGGCTTCTTCCCATTTCTGTTCAAAATCCATGGTTGGCAAATGGGAGACGAGCGAGCCACATCGGTAGTCGCTGACTTCAGGCTTTGCGTTGCTCCCTGGGTGGATTCCTGGGCTATTTCTCAACTGGGAAAAATGGATGGTTCTCCAGTGAACTGCTTGGGAGACAAATTGTTTGTACTAGCATTCTGGATTAATTTATATCTAAATTTACATATGGGGTTTTTTTTGCATGTCTTAAAAAATCAGGCATATCTTAAAAATCAGTATTAAGCTGTTGTACTAGAGGTGAGAAAATCAGGCCACTTTGTGGACACGCAGGGATATATTGTTTGGATTTCATGATGTACATTAAAATGTATGGTAGAAGACAATCCCAATGGAAGCTCAGTGGGGTTGGGGTTTTTTAAATTTTTTTTTTTTTAAATTTCATATGTTGTCTGTTTATTTTGTCTTCAGCACCTGGTCTCAGTTGGCTCCAAACTGGATAGTAATTTTCATTGAAGTGTTTATAACATGAAGTCTTTTTTTTTTTTTCTTTTTTAACATGAGACATATGCCTGCAGCTCTGCAGGCTGCTGTCTCGCTGCCAACTTAACAGGACAGCCAACTGCAACAGGAAACTGATATGGTGCAATTTTCATTAATGATTTGTATTCTTTTTCAGCATGCAAATTCAATAGCATTTGGAAGATGCTCCTAACATCAAATACCTCTTTGCTTTAAGCGTAAAATGAAAACAGGAGCTGCTTTAAAATTAGGCAACTTTTTAGAAGGTAGCTGTGTATGTATGTGGCAAGGCTAAATCCTTTTTTTCTTCTTTCCATTCGAGTCACTTCCTTGCAAAAACTTAAAGTTTTGGCATATTGTAAAATTATGAGTAAATTCTTGCTGTTTTGCAGAGCACACCCAGCCTGGCAAACTAAAAATGGTGAAGTATTAAATAACTGTCAAATTAAGAGAAAGAAAAAAAAAAAGAAAGAAAGAGAAAAGGACTTGTTAGTAGTCACCACCCATATGACAGAAATCCACTGAGATTTTGGGGTTTTGTTTTCCTTTCGCACACAGCCACAAATGTTAAAGTGTTTGCTGTAGATTGCAAAATTTTGCTTTGTTACATTTGAGTGCCTTCTTGTAAGAGTTTCTAAGTGTTCTATTATCTTTTGTGTCCATTTGGTCTCTGCTTCAAATACCACGCTGTGTGCTGGATCTGATGGCACAAGGGCAGACAGCATTGCCTCTGCCGAGGCAAGGAGGAATAACTGTCAGCTTTAGATATTTCTAGTTGGTTTTTTCAGCTCACTGGTGGTGGTTATTCTCTTGTGCATACCATGAGATTTTATCAGGGGTAAATTCTGTCCTTTGAATTTTGGGCAGTCAGCCTATTTTAGGCTAGCAATCTCCATGCATTTTAATGATGATGCAATATGTTGAAATCCAGTATTTCAAGAAGCAGGTGATCTCGCCCATAAAATGGAGTCATAAGACTGTGCATTAATCACAGGGTTAAACTGAAAAAAATCTCTTGAATAATTGATCTTTTATTTTGCAGAACCTTTGCTGATCATCTTACGATCTCAACAGCAGAACCAGGAATATAAAAATCATACTGCAAAGAATTTCCAGAATTTAATAAATAGCTCAGCGATTTATGGCTTAAGCATACATCACTTGTCCATGCAGCTGACTAGTCAGCATGCCCTAATTTTTCCCTCTTCATCCCAAGCTTTGGAGACTCATGGATTTTGGCTCTGGAGGTCTTCTTGTTCAATCATTCATTATAGTCAAGATAATTTGCTTTCACATATATTATATTTTAAGGGTTGGGTTCTGCTTCTGTATAAATCAGTATGAAAACATACAGTGCTCCTCCTGCTTGCAACAGTCCTGAGATCAAGCTTAAGGGACGGATCAAACTATCATTCTGTGGTTCATGGATCAATTATGGTATAAGGGGATAAGTAGGATTAAATATTTTCATTGATCTGTTAACCTTGCTAATACAACTTTTTCTTAATATAACAATTTAAATGCCTTCCTTAGAATTATTGTTAGTTCTACAACTGTTTTGTTTTCAATAACATCTAAATATTGTCGTGTACTACGGAAGTTCAAAAGCGCTATCTTATTTAAATGAATACTTTCTCACAAATCTCTTCATGTGTACTCAAGCCCTGACTATAAGCCTAAGAGGCAAATCTCTCATGGTCTTGAATTTTAAATCAACATGGGGAAGGTGCTCCCATAGTCTCTTTCTCCCTATTTGTTCTTGTTTAGTTTTAAATTTTATAGTTGAGTAACTGTCACCTCTGGTGGTGAAAGTTCAGGTCAAGTTACATTTTGCTGTGACCCTCCTGCTCTCTTTTGCAGACACCGGGACTGTGGTCTGTCAAGACAGGAAAGTTCACAGATCATAGCCTAAGGATTATTTTTTTCCCCCTCTCTTTTGTGGATATCCTTTTGTCAGGCAAGGAAAGTAACGTTTGTAAAACTGGATTGAGGGAGTTCTGTTAATTGAGAGTTTTGTGTAAATAGCAATGATGTTTCTGCCCTACACAATTTTAGAAAGCGTTAGGCATCGCTGAGGCTAGTTTAGAACCAGATGTCTGATTCTCTTTTAATTTCCCACTTTATTCATTAAAATAAACATTATTGTGGAAATACTTGCCTGATGAGAGGTGGCAACAGCAGTCATAGTCAATTAGACACATTTATTTAATGAAAAACAATACAAATATATATTTGACTTGCATGGATTTTTGTAAATGTGTGACTATAATGTATGAATGTTACTGGTTTATTCAGATCTCCTTCAGGCTTTTGTTTCAGGTGCTGTCTGCGCTTATTTCTTTTACAAATCTGTGTACACCATGTGGATTGATGTAGCCCTAAGACTGTAAATAAAATAGAGAGAAGGATAGGTAGATTTAGAGTTATCAAACAGTCTTTGGGGAATGCTTATAGCCACAGAGGAGCACTGCTGCCTGTTCAGCAAGCAGAGCTACCCAGATGACAGCTCCTTTCCCAGACTGTTACCGAATATCAGCACATACATGCCCAGGAGGCTCCCCGGAGATATGCCCCGATCCCAGGGGGAATTCTGCCTTTCTTCCTTATGCTCGCTTAAAATGTTGAGCAATTAGAGAATATATAGACATGGCAGAGGCTTGTGTTAGCTTAAAGGAGATTTATTAGAATGGAGGCTGCAAATGAGAAAAACCTAATAAGATAAAAATTTGGGAAGAGCCTTGCTTCCAGTAGCCTCGCCTACTAGCAGATGAGAATAGGAGTCAGAGAAAGAGAATTTAATTTCTTCAGTTTCTTCATCATATTTTCTCTTCTGCCCCTTTCTGCCATCTTCTTCATACTCTGCTCACAGTCGTGCAAATCCCCTGCACTACGTGAGGAAGAAATGGCAGAAGAAATGTCAGGGGCTAATCGATTGCATCCGTATCTTAAAGTTGTTTATGCTGGGGAGCCGGAATTCTGGCATTTGTTGAGTGCTTGCCTTCACAAACTCACTGTTGTTCCTTTGATACTTTCAACAGAATTTCCCAAGTAAGCAAACAAAACACTTAAAAGCTGAAACAACATTTTGACTGTCGAGAATGGTACTTATTTTACTGATAAGTTCAAATAATTTGGCTGCACATCATAGCTGTCTGCTTCTTGCACTAGTGAAGTGATCAGTGCAATAGCAGGTTGTTTTCCAAATGGACCAAATGTTTACCAGCGGGTAAACATACCACGTAGGCTTGGCAGGTGTTTGACAGCAACGGAGTACTGAAGTTTATGAATAATTGATTCAATTTGAGATTTTCTGCCTATATTCCTTTAGCTTCTTTTGTCTCTTCATGGCACAGCTCTTTTCCCCCACCATCCATCTCGTATTCCTCCCTGTCCATCTGTTTTTACATCTGCCCCCATTTCCAGCCTGCTGCCCCAGTTCTTCCCTCTGGTTCTGCATCCCTCACATGGATCCAGTTTGCCCTTAGCTCCTTGCTACACTTCCTTTTTTTTGTCCACCTCCTCCTAGTCTGCCTTTGGTCTCCCCAGGCTCCCACCTGTAGGCTGTCTCGCACCTCTGCTGCATTCGTGTATGTGAAGTAGCTTCCTGCCCTTCGTTATTCCTAATTTCAGGTCAAGCATTTATGGTGGGGAGACTTCAGTGATCAGTTGTTTTATCCTCAGGTGAAAATGCCATGTTCTTGTTCTTCCGCTCATAGATCTCCTCTGTTCCCCGGAACAAGCTACTGGAGGACAGTTCCAGCCACATCTGGTTGCCAAATTCATTTTTAAAAAGGAAAAAATACAAATAAACAAAGGTGTTATGCTTATTTTTGTATAGCTCCCTAAAACCCCTCTGTTCCTACATTTCTCCCACAAAACACTTACTTGTAGTGATCAGAGGTGGAAGTGGAGTATGCTGGGTTTGTTCCCACCACCCTACTTTAACCCAAGTTTAAAATAGGAACTTTGTCTGTCTTTTTATGGCCAACAGAAAGAGGTTTTTTGAGGGCATGATTCATCTTGTTTAGCTGGGCACCTTGAGCCTGCCTTACGAAGTACCTGTCCCTCCGTTCCCAAGGGAGAGGCATGGGAACCATCCTGCAGCAAGTTGGTTATGGACCTGTGGAGCAGGCATACCTGCCTGGCTTGCGACGTGTCTGCAAGGAGCCACAGCGGGACGGTGATGGTCAGTGCCCATGCTGCTGCTGGGGGCTTCATCAGTAAAGGTCAGGTTGCAAAGGCTGGATGTTGCTTTATTTTTGTTCATATTTATTCATTTGTGCCTTTCTGTTTATTTCACCTTCTTCAGAAATAGTCTTATATTGAAAGTTCGTCTCCTTTTACCAGTGCTATCCTTGTCTGAAGGTCTGGATATTTTGTTTCCAGTTCCTGAGTTACATTCATGGTGGTTCCTTCTCAGTTCTTGTGTCTTAGACAGCATTTCTCTGTGCAGAAAATACACATTTATCTGGCATATATTTCGAGAAACAAGAATATGTATGCAATAATATATACTCATTTACAGCTGTTTTTATGATACAAGAAATTACACTCTCTGTTATTTTTGCTTCCATTTTCCATGCCCATTTACCATCCACTTCTCCAGCAACGCGGTGTTTCTGGCAGGTAGATAGGAACTGGCAGTGCATCGTGCCTTTTATTTTGCAGTAAGGGGAGGGGGGGGGTGTCCTGCACTTTACGATGCGCGTGTCATGTCCCTTCCTGAGGTAACTCCCTGGGTTTGAGGTGCTGTCTTCTGTGTTGCCTGTGCAAGTAACTTCTTCTAGTCTCTTACTTAGTGGTAGATGGAGTGGTTTGGCTTGTTTTTCCTTGTAGCAGCTGTGATTGTTGGATTTAATATCTATTTGATTCTAGTGTATTCGCTAGTATCTCTTTCCTGGTTTTGAGGAGATAAACTGGGATGAGTCATAGAGCACTTATTCCCAGAGATAGCTTCAGCAATCGAATACTTCAGGCAAAAGTACTAGATATTAGGCATAGATGCTATGAAGGTCACTGGTTTTTGTTATTTTTTCCCCCTCTCTAAGTAGATGAAGTTCTTTTCAAACAGACTGCAGAAATACCAATTAGTGTGCTTCATTCTGAAATGTAATCAAATTTAAAATGTAAAAAGTCCCTTTCGGCTACAGTATAATCGGGCCCCTAATTATGAAAGGCATATGTTCCCCTCCATCTTTCTTCCCTCCACCCATGTAGATAATTGTCCTTCTTGAATGATTTCTTCTTTGTAAAAGTCTTTGTGACATTCACCTCCTGGTTTGCTCAAAGCAATGCTGTTATCTGGTGCATTAGGTTTGTATTGTTGGATTCTCGCAGGATAATATACAATATAGTTACACTGATTACTTGCTGTTTCGTGTGTCATCTGTGTTTTGGAATATCTCAAAGCTTGTCAGTCTTCCGCTGGGGATTACATCATTTTGGGGGTCTCAACCGTTCTGAAACAAAAGCATACTTCAGTGGTAAAATATGTATGCCCGGACAGCTGGCAGTCTTTCAAGGCTCCAAACTTGACACAGAGTTAATCTCAGAGAAATGTATTTTCTTCTATTCATAGCAACTAAACAATTATTTCCATGCTGTTTTTTGCCTTTTTGTTTTCTTTCTTTCTTAATGTCGGGTTTTCTTTACAGATGGTAATTACTGACAAAATACATTTCTTCGGTTTTTCCCAGCCACTGCAGGATTTATTCTGGGGTGGTGATTTTGGTTTCTGCGTGGTCTTTGAATGTTTTGGCAATGGTCAATTCAAATGAATAATTGTTTCTTTAGTGGTAAGCCTGATCTGGTTTGAAACGTGTAAGGCGCTTGCCTTTTTTTCAGGGGCAGACCTTTGGGGAGAAAGTTACCTGCACCTGCTGAGCTACCTGGTCCCATATTGAATTATAGCAACAAACTGGTATCACAGACCGTACCACCCCGTCACATAAGCACCATTTATGTTGTAAAGGCTTCTTCAGGGTTGAGTTGAAAGACAACTTGTTGCGCTAGGGAGAATTTCATCCCAATATCCACTATATAAAATGGCTTCAGAGCCGTTACGAGAAGATGCTAGAGGAAACAGCAATGCAAAATTGGACCAAGAATTTGCCATGTGCATACTTAATCTAGATTTTTGTGCTATTCCTACTACTTTCTTAGGTTTAAAAGGTACGTGCTGCATTTAACTTGTTCGGAGGAAAATCTGTCTGCCAGACTACCAAGTCCCAGCTTTTATTTGGGCAGCCCAATTCCAGGCTCACGCCCTGGTGAGTCCTTTTTCAGTACCGGCTTCTGCAATGAGGCTCATCCGTAGAGGGGCAAACCCTGCTTTGGGAGCTGCTGCATTCAGAGGCACGGCGTGAATCTCTCTCGTGGACCTGCTAGGTAAGGATGTAGCCAAAGTGAAAACACCTGCAGAATATTCTCAGCTGTAACAGAGTATTTTCTTAAAATATTATTTCATCAAATATTTTTATCATCTCTCCCTAATGTTAAAAATTGGCCTTTCCATTTGAAAGAGGATTTAGGCATAGAGTTTGAGTAACTAATATGAACTGATACAAACAAATATAAAATGCAGATGAATTAAGAATATTAATTTATTTTAATTTGGTATGTAGTACCAATAAATAAATTACTCTTGTTGGGGATATATGCAGCACTACAGGTTTGGGGAAGACTGGCTGGAAAGCTGCCTGGCAGAAAAGGACCTGGAGGTGTTTGTCGACAGTCGGCTGAATATGAGCCAGTAGTGTGCCCAGGTGGCCAAGAAGGCCATCAGCTTCCTGGCCTGTATCAGACATAGTGGGGCCAGCAGGACTAGGGGAGTGATCGTCCCCCTGTACTCGGCACTGGCGAGGCCCCACCTCAAATACTGTGTTCAGTTTTGGGCCCCTCACTCCAAGAAAAACAATGAGGTGCTGGAGCATGTCCAGAGAAGGGCAATGAAGCTGTTGAGGGGTCTAGAGCACAAGTCTTATGACTTATGAGCGGCTGAGGGAACTGGGGTTGTTTAGCCTGGAGAAAAGGAGGTTGAGGGGAGACCTTATCGCTCTCTACAGCTACCTGAGAGGAGGTTGTAGCCAGGTGGAGGTCGGTCTCGTCTCTCAAGTAATAAGCAATACGATGAGTATATTAGGAAAAATTTCTTCACCAAAAGAGTTGTCAAGCATTGGAACAGGCTGCCCAGGGAAGTGGTGGAATCCCCATCCCTGGGTGTTTAAAAGACAGGCAGACGTGGTGCTGAGGGACATGGTTTAGTGGTGGTTTTGGCAGTGTTAGGTTGATGGTTGGACTCAATGATCTTAAAGGTCCCTTCCAACCCAGAGAATTCTTTGATTCTATGATTCTATTCTATGTATGGATCTATTTCTATATTTGACTCAGCAGAAAAATTGTGTGAGTTACCTTAATAGCTTGCAGAAGGTAAGGTTTTTCTCTTGATTTTTTTTTTGATAGATTTTTCTTTAATTTGCAAAGGTTTCATGTTAAAAGAGTTATGGAAGTGGGGAATTTATGCTTTTTTTTCAAACAACATGCAGACATCACTGGCATGACAGATGACTTCTATATAGAAAGATGAGTTTTTATATAGAAAAGTATTTAAATAAGTGGAAAGCGAATATGAAAAAGTTCTGGGATTTTTTTTAAGACCGAAGCTTTCCAAAACCAGCTCTTAAAAAGATTTTCTATCTCCTTTTAATTCATCACAGATTAATGAAATCTATGTTCCTCGTAATTTTAGTGGAATTTCATTTTAATTACTTTTTTTTTCTTCCTTGCGTGCAAGAATTTTCCAATATAAAGAGATTAGATGGCCTTCATTCATTCTTTTCAAGGCACACCGCTGCCAAAAGAGCACTTTGTAAGCAATTAAGTGGAATTGTGCAAGCTGTTATTGCTGTTGTTTAAATATAGGGCAAATCTGATTTCCCATTGGTTTGCATGCAAGTCATGCGGTCAAGTATCTAAGTATGCAGGTCGTGCAAATTACAAGTTTATTGAAGGGTCAGTATAGTTATCAATGGCAGCTGTTCATAGGGTCCTTAACTCTGAGCTGAAAATTTGTCTTTTGATTTGAATGGTTCTCACCCCTGAAAACATTATAAGGTCTCGAGAGCATTACTATTTTTAACTAAATAGTCGTTATGTCTTTCGGTTTACTTAGGCAGCAGACCAGAGATCATTGAAGTCAATATGAATTCTTCCACTTACATCAGCATGCTCTGGGTCATGCCCTTAATAAACTGTTGCGTTCGCTATCCAAACCAGAAGAGATTACGGAATGAAAACTGGTGCGGTACAAACCAAAATGGGTTCAACAATAGCCTGAAGTACTAATTCTACCTCCAGGCAAGCCAGTGGAAGATATAAAAACATCCCATGGGAAAAGTTGGACTGTTTGTTGCATTAAAGTTACCTTTCAGCTAGCCTAACCGCGGTAAAAGCGTTTTGGCACGACCACCTTGCCCACGCACCGATGTTAGTGATGAGAGGTTGGGGCGGGCGATAAAGTGCCGTGTGAGACCTCGGAGTGTGAGTGTTTCTCATTAGGCAAACACTGGCTCATCTGTGAAGTAGAAAACGGGGTTTGATCTTTGTTCTTAAGGTCTTTTAATCAGGATAGAACAATTACATTTATACTGCTGAAGTTTTGAAAGACGTGGTGAAGATGCTAGTAATAATTAAGAAGCCCTACATCAGGAACCCTGAAAATACGCTTGAAATAGAAAGTTCGGTAGTCCAAAAATTAGGAATTCCAGTATTGTACTGTATGAAAGTTTCATAATAAGGAGAAAGAAGGAAATCTATGATGTTATGCAACATTACTCCATTAGTGTTCAGAGGAAAAAATGGAAGGAAAAAAACAAACCAAAAGACTATGCTTAACCCTTTCACTTCAATACATTACAACTGAGTAATCCAGTGGAATTTAAAAAATATTTTTAAAAGTAAAAGAAAGGGAAGGGAAATACCCTAATATTAAAAATATTCCAGACAACCAGTGAATTCAGGATAAAAAATGTGCAACAGAAAAAAAAATAAGTACCTGATTTTGAAGCTTGATTTTAAGGCAAGCATCTGCAACCTTCTCTCTGGAAAGGCTTAGATAAGCAGAATTTTCTGCATTAAATGAGGCTAAGTTTTGATGGGTCTGTTCAGGTCCTTACTGAACATCACAAGAGGGGTATTCCTAGAGGTGAAAAACATTGTTAGACAGAAAATTGCAGTCTGAACTGAGGGATAACACAAATAGTAAAATGGAAAGTCCTTCACTGGTGGGTCTGAAAGCGCAAAACCTTTTACTTGCTTTTATTTGGGAGAAGTATTAACCTCGTGGGAAGGCTTAATGATAGTAAACCCTTTTGTCTGTGTGATGCTGAATTTTAGCTTTGCAACAAGAAAAAGCACATGCTATTCAAATGTGATAATGGTATTCATCTTAAAATTTAATTTTGTTGTTTAGTTTAATTTTTAAAATGAAAGCTTTTTTTGAATTATCAAAAGGCAACTGAAAGAAATGGATATCATTATGCTAAATTGTTGTCTGCTTTCCAGTTTTGTTCCGTGCTAAATTATTCCCTTGACAAACGGGATAGAAAGTATTTGTACTTCAGACATTTTATGATTAATCAGCCTCCGTGTTTGTGTCTGGGTTAATAAAAGCAGAGCTACTGTTGAAGGGTAGAAATAATCATGCTGGCTCATGCCTGCATCAATGCTCCTGCCTCTGTTGGGTACGTTTTTTCCAACGTGTATCAAATACCATATAGAAGGTATAGCAGTGACTGAGGAAACAGCTGCTAAAAGGCTGTTTAGGCAAAGCCTTTCACTTACACTTTATACGGTTCGGTAGCAGAGGTGCCTTGGTATTATCAGTGGTTAGTTGTTCCTCTTAGGTGCCTGAAATTCATTTCTGATGGTGGCAAATTCTCAAAAGGTGTTTATTACTACTGGCCCAGGCATGGGGACTGGTTAGGCTGGCGCTCCTCACCCCTGAGAATCAGGTCCATGTGATTTTTTTGGTTGGCTTTACAATCCACATGATGGAGCGGTTTCATTGGAGAGCTTTTGAGCGAGATTCACCAGCTACTTTGAAAAGATTACCACTGAAGGTCCTTCGGTACAATTTTCAGTCACTGTGGGCAAAGTGCTCTCTTGCGGTCACAGCTTTGGTAGAAATTGCTTCTCTGATGTTTTGCAGATGCACCCAGAGGGGATCTCAGCTCGGGTTTCTGGCCACTTATCATAAAGCTGCGAGGTTCTTGGGGGCCATCGCCGAGGACATCTGAAGTTCAGACTTATCAAAGAGAAGAAGCTGAGCTGTGGGGTCCGTGCTTTCCCCCCTGTGTCCGGGTTGGGTGGAGAGCAGGGTCAGAGCTGGTGTTCAAAGTGGGGAGGTGCACACCGTGAATACGGGTTTTGTTCCTCAACCCTGTTTATCGAAAAGGAAAGTACTTATTAGCACAGAAGTGAGAAGGGAGTGTTGCTGGCCTGAAAGTCGTTGTTATCTGGACTTTTCATGGGAGGAGATGGAGAGAAGAGAATGTTCCTCCAAACACAGGCTTATCCACTAGCTCGTTTCATAATTTCCTTCACACAATCAATTTGCATTCTTCACAAGCTATGTCTCGCTTCTGTTTTTTCTCTACCAAGGGGAAAAGAAAGTAAATGGCTCATTTTCTTACATGACTTTGGCTTCTTCCACACTTCATAAGAAACAGAAGATTTTCTTCTAAAGATGATCTTGAATACAAGTGTTTACATGATTTAGAATGGGAGAAGCAGATTTTTGACTGATACCTGAAACTGTGCATGCAGCTTTATAGTGTATGTTCTCACTTATGTGCACAATGATGATTTGTTCAGATAAAGTTGCTCAGTTTACCCAGGCGAATGCTACACCATGAGCGAGTACCATTGTATGTAAAGGTCAGCACGGAAAAACAAAGCGAATGGTCACCATGGAATAACCATGATGATTTATTCATTATTAAAACTATTAACATAATAATGTAAAATGCATGCTCAGTTTTCTTGAATAGCCACAAAAAAACGGTATTTCCATATGTAGGACAATGCAGCAGAAAAGAGGTTCGTTCTATCTAAGAACAAGTAATGAAAAACTGTACCAGTTTCCAGTCACTATAGATCATCAGAGACTAATAGTGGTTTTGCAGCATTGTTTTAGCAGGTTACTGTTGTTTTTATCTTGGATTAATTCCCTAATCTGGTTCACAGTGCAGCTTGTCTATCGGCTCGTACCAGCATGGCCGAGGGAGCCGGTTTGCAGCGCCGGAGGGTGCTGGGAGGGGTGAGGACTCCTGCCATCATCCTGGCTGCTGGGCAGCCGGAACGACCATTTGTTTCATGAACTTTGATTCTACGTGATTAGCGCTTTATCAGCCAAATTCATGGATTCCATAGCTTTCATCAGGTCATCCTCCTGCTTTTTCTGTTCAGTCTTTCCCCTGGTTGTTGAACTGTCGGTGAAATAAAATAGCAGGCAACCCCCCTGGAGATAGGAGAAGTCATGTCCATCCTCCTCCAGCGCCCTTCAGCACGTAGCTGGTGCCATTGTGGTCCTGCAGCTTTAATCTCCTCATATTAGCAGAAGCGCATCCTAACGAGCGATCAGTTGTGTTGTTGGATGGGGGCTAAATCCCACTTCCCTTTTCCCTCCCCATCCCCACAGCACTCGCCAGCGTTTGTCTCCGAGGGCACTGGTTATATCTTTATACACCCTCCTTTATTTGTTTTAATCTAATCTACCTCCCTTACATCATTCTCCCCTCTTCCTGCCGGGAAGTCGTGCCGAGGGGAGCTCCCCTGGTCCTCCGAGAGTTGTCTCAGGGAGATAACTTGTGCTGTCGAAGGCCTCGTTTTACGCCTTGGGGAATGCAGATGGTCTAGACGCAAATTGCGTTTTGTCTTTCAACACAAAGTACCGCATTTTTAACACGCACCTCCTATAAATACAGCAAGAGAACCAGTTAGCAATGGTACCTTAAGGCAGGTGTTCCATCTGTCTTGGAGTTTTATATGGCGTCCGTATGGCATAATTTATATGTCCAGCTCAGGAATCTGGGGTTGCTAAAAGCAATACCACAGTACTGTGGGTGTGCTAACTTAAGTCCTTGCTGTACAGTTTCATACTTTATTCTTTTTAAGTAGCTGTCAGTTATGCTGCTGCACAAGGGACTACTGCTTCAACACAACAGTCAGACTTATTTTGTTAATCAGAAAGTTAAGTCATATCTAGCCACATTTATTTAAGCGACTACATAGCTTAACCGCCATCTGCAATTTTTTTGATAGATTATGTTTTGCCCACAAATCTTACCAATCTCTGTCTGGATGAAATGTGAAATTAAATTTTAAAAGTGCAAACAGTATTTATTTTTAATTAATTATATAAAGCTTCCTTAAATGTGCGAAGGCTTTTTAAAAAACTGATTTCAAAGACGTTTTGATAAATTTAAATGCAAGTTTTTCCAGTTAATAATAGAACTGACAGATCATAATGTGATAAAAGCTTCACTTGACTAGACCTCATCCGTTGCTATCTAGTTTTTATCTGTAAATTGGAAATTGGTTCTCTGTATCTAGCAACCAAAGATTTTCCCAGCTTTGAGCGAACTAGCCTTTGAATTGAGCTAGATGAATAATTGACTTAAAGAAAATGTTCTCCCTGCACCTGCAGAAGGAGCTGCAGCTGCCAAAAGATGAATACTTCAAAAAACTTGGATCCCTAGGATTTAGCCAGTGATTTCTGCCAGTTCAGTACTTTGATGTTCTTTGAAAGTTCAGCACCAAATGCACAGTAATGGGGGTTATTATGTAAGTATAGCCCTTTTAAAAAAAAAACTAACGCAATCTCAATTTGGAATCTTAATAAGCAAAAAAATCCAACTTCAATAAAACTGTTTGTTGGTGAAGGCAGTTTTTAATACCTGCTTTTTATTCATCCTCTTGTCTGGGAAATCAGCACGGGCTTTCTGTATGACTCTGTCAGTGCAGGTGATGAAGGTCAGCTGCCAGCAGAGAGATGTATGCGTTTAAAAGAAAAAAAGATAAACCAAGGAGGGAAGCATCATTTCACTAAGTCACTAGGGATGGAGGGTGTTCATCCAAGGTTTCTGGAAGAATTTCAGGAAGTATCAGTTGAGTTACAGTCATATCAACTCACTGAAAACAATTACTTCAGCAAGGAAACAGATGTGGCCGATAGCATACCTAACTTAGGAAAGTGGGTATAACAAAGCCAAGTGCCGGGTCCTACATTTGGGTCACAACAACCCCATGCAGCACAACAGGCTTGGGGAAGAGCCGCTGGAAAGCTGCCCGGCAGAAAAGGACCTGGAGGTGTTGGT
>VYXH01003321.1:36385-62541 GCA_013397275.1 Burhinus bistriatus
TGGAACAGGCTGCCCAGGGAATTGGTTGAGTCACCATCCCTGGAGGTATTTAAAAGCCGGGTAGACGTAGTGCTGAGGGACATGGTTTAGTGATGGTTTGGGCAGTGTTAGGTTGATGGTTGGACTTGATGATCTTAAAGGTCCCTTCCAACCTAGATGATTCTATGATTCTATGATTCTAATTATGAACCTTACTTTCCTACGGGCACAAACAGTGAAGTGCTGAAGAGAGACATATAAAGGCAGGAGGAGGAGATGGCTCTTGAGCCTTGTAAGCACAGGAAACCTCTGGGATGCAGGGGAGGGCAGTGCCCAGGGCCAGGGATTGCAGGAGGCAGCAATGACCCATGCAGGAACTCGTCCCAGTTTTTAACAGTGCTGTAGATAAATTCCTGCTCCTGCTGATGGAAGGAGGGTAGCCATCAGAGACCTGGATCACCAGCAATGGGCTGGTGGGCGTTCTCACATCGTGAGAGGAGGAGGAGGGAGCTACTCAGTACATAGTCCTCTTCACTTTATTCTACTTGAAAATGTGAAAAGATTTTTCCAGAAAAATCAAAGATCTTGATAATTTCCAGAAAAATCTTAGGCAGTTAGAAAACAGGTTACAGAACTTCACTGTGAACAAATGCAAAGCAGCAAGCATTGGGAAGAGCCCATAACTCTCTCTTTGCCCTGTATCCAGTGAAAATAACATCTGGTAAGGTTTTTGCAAGTAAGAGATTAGCTGTATGTTTTAAACCTGGACAGCAGTTGTCAGATAAATGAATTTAATATTAGCATCTTTTTGAGGGTGTTATTTCACATAAATTGAGATTGACATTTACAAATGAAATCATCCTCCTCTTTATTATGTTCAGCTCTTGTCAGAGATTAATAGGAAAGGTAGAGAAAGAAGCAATGGGAAGTGAATAGCGGAAGATCATATAAGGAACCAAGGTTATCTGGAAAAGTTTGGAAGGGACCTGGGAAAAAAACAAAACAGTCTAAAATATGAGGTTTCGTATGAAGAATTTTGTTCAGAGTTGTTATTTGCCTGTAATATGGGGATGCTGAAATTAAAATGGCAGTTTAAATGCTGTCAATGGAGATGTCATTTCGGGTATAGCTTTTGTGTTCGTTTTCTATGAACCCAGGAGACACACAGTTGCATGGTGCACATACGCGCTTTCACGTACCTCCATGAAGGCACATGCCCTGGAAAGTCTGCCCATGGCTGCAAGAGATGATTCTGCAAAGGCAGGATCTAAAGCTAAATTCCTTTCTCGTGCTCTTGCCCAAGCAGACTTTGCAGGATCGTATCGTGAACAGTCATGTTGCAGGGACCACATGCTGGTGTTTCAGTTGGTCAGGTGTCACATTTTTAAAGACAGCACCCTTTCAGCAGGAAAAAAACCTCAAATACCAGAACAAAATTAAAAAAGAGAGTTGAATTATATCAGAGATATAGATGAAATGTAGTCTTTTAGTAATTATGATGTGGTAGAAATAGAAATAAAAGTGCCATATTTCACAGTTGGACACTTCAAAGGATATTCCTCCCCCAGTAATCCTCTGATCTGCTTCATGTCACAGGTCACCTAAACAGTATTTACAAACCTTCTAGCTGGAGCGCTCATTTGGGATTTAAGGTGTCACAACTTTTTTTGACATCAAAAGTTCAAATGCACTGATATTTCTCTGAGAATGTTACAGCAAAGTTAATTTTTATGTAGACTCATGTTTATGAATATGTCTCCTCAAGACCGATGCGAAACTTGCCTGGAGAGGGGGAAAGTTTTTCTCCTGTCGGCCGTGTGATGAGGTTACAGTGGTAGTTAGCTGGGCTCTACTTCGAACGTGTTCGAAAAGATGAGGACCAAAGCAGGAGTCAAAAGGCTTGACTTAACTATTGACTGACGTGTCACTGAGAAACTGGTGTGAACTCTGGGTTCCTGTTACGTCTGCATGTAAGTACTAATGTTCTCCAAAATGCTTTGCCACCTTGAAGAATAAAATGCAACAACGATAATTTCTGCTATAATTTTGAGTGTGGGCTGGACTTGGATGTCAAGTCTCACTTTTGGCACCAAACTCGTTCTGGGCGGCTGGTGTTTGCCTTGGGGTGCTTGGGCAGCGATGGATTCTGCTCTCTCAGGCAGGCATCGTCCTCGGTTCGAGGTGGCCTTTGTGAATCCTCCAAGTCATGAGGGTTTGGGAATTTTACGCTGCTCAGAGAGCTGCTAGTTTCTTCAGTTCCGTGGGTCCTATCTTTTACTCTTTCCACAGAGTAAGTTTACATTTTACTTTGTCTTATTACTGCAAGCAAATGACAGCGTAAGTTGATTACTGCAAGTCCCTGTGCAGTTTCTTGCAAACCTTCGCAGTAGGAAAGCTGCTCTGCTCTACGAAGCTGGGGTGTTAGGCATGTTGGGAGGCATTTTGAAGAGATTTTTTTCCATGCTTTTCTTCCAGTTTGTTTTTTACAAGAAAGGACAGCATATTCAAAATATTTCTCCAGCACTAAGGTGAAAGGACCAAGTTCCTTGGGTCATGGATGAAAAAAAACTCCCGAGTATTTTACTCTTGCCGAAATAGGAATGCCTGGTTGCTTTGTTCATGAATGATTTGAAGGAAGAAGGATATTTTTTCAAATCTGTTTAATTAAGATGCCTCTTCAGTTCTCCCTGTCCTTCATTTCAATGGGTTTTCAGAGGCTTTCAACCCAGAACTACACAGGGCTCTATTTCAAGTGCGCTGTAAAGAGCTGATAATATAGCCTCTGTGACTGGGGCACAGAATCTTCCTTATATAGCTTTTCTGAACAGGATACGCTTGTTCTGCAACAGATCTTGCGTTGTTTATTCCCGATAACTATTCTCATGTCAGTATAAATGACACTTCCAGATAACTTTCTTCCTCCCTGATAACAATCTGGTAGTTTATACCACTTTCCAGAAGTGTATATTTCTGTTTAGTTTTTTAGGGTGCATTTAGTGTTTAGTATGGCCAAAGTAGTAATTCTTTCAGTATCTGCCAGCTAGATCGGTTTTGAGAAGAGTCTCTTCAAAGCAATGTCTGTTTAGAACTGACTTATTTATGTGTAGTTTCTGTTCTGCAACAAAGCAGCCAAAGAAACGGAGCATCAGTTCCTGGTGCCTGAGAAAGAGGCCTGAGAAAGGTCTCAGAAAACAGGTATGATTTAGTAAGTCATCGCGAGAACTCTGTGTTCTGAATAGCTTTGTACTCGTGCACATTTCAGGTCTTGTTTTTAAGGCTTTGTTTGGTGAACGAAGCACTGACGGATGTGGAGGCAACAGTGGGTCGTGCTGAAAGGGGAGTGATTGGGATCCAGGGAGTTTACTAGCAAAGCTCTTCAAGGATGGTGCTCGGGACGGTTGTAGGGTCCCATAAATGGCTTTAGCATATTAGGGATGCACTCATGTAGGTTGCTGGTGACCCCGAGTTGTCAGTACAGGGGAAGGCGGGTTGTCATGCAGAAAGAAACTGGACAATGTCAAAGCCTAATAGAAATGGGGTAGAATTTCATAAGTCAAATATATGGGACGAATAATAAAATTTTCTTGGCTGGAAAGAGACACTGGCAGTATATTCCTGAGGGATTGCAGGCAGGTGGTCCTGAACTACAACCTGTTGCTGGTGCATGTCAGGGCAGCAAATTACAGCCAGGCAGATGTGGCATCAATGCTGCACAACTGGGGCTAGGGGATTTCCTCCAGTTCTGTTTGCCCACATGCATGAAAAGTTGACTGTAGCTGAAACAAGTTAAGAAGAGAGCTTGTTGGATACCAAGGAAGGAGTTGTTGGATGCTAAAGAGGCACATGCATTTTACAGGATGGAGAAGAATGCTGAATAAGAATAGGGAGTGAAGCAGGAGTATCGCAGGTTGGGGCACTAGCTAGTTTGAATGACATAGCATAGCAAAACAATGGCAAAGAGAGGAGGTGGTTGCTCTCTGTAAATACACTTATGGGCAAAAAACAGGCAAACAGCGGTGTTCACTGTATCTACCAGAGGATAATACTGGTGTAAAAACAAGTAGCATAAACATGATCATTACTAATGTAGGAAACGAGTAACAAGTTTCTAACTGTGGAGCAGCACAGTTGTATGAAGGTCAGAGGGAGCAGGAATTCCCCTCTTGCAGCCTGTTCTCCAAACGGAGATCAGCAAATAAGTAGGACTGTACAATACGGTGGCCTACAAAAACAAGAAACTAATAACAAGGGACTGCCGATTGTCAAGAAAGACTTTTTCCAGTCCTTTTTGTTCCTAAATTGGCTAATAGATATTGGAAATCTAAATACAAAGTATTCAGGGGTTTAGAAGAGCTATAATATCTCTCCTGCTATCTCTTTCAGGCATTTTAAAATATTTTCTGATTTGTTTTTGTTTTCATGCATGCTGCTGAAGTATTTTGTGTGTGTGAAAATGCCTGCTCAAGGGAGGCTGGTAGGAAGTTACCCCCACCAGCTACTGGTCCCCCTGGGGCTAGGGTAGGAGAAATGCTTTCATGTGCTGCCGTGCAACGTGCACAGCAAGTCTGTAGGATTTGCCAAAGCAATGTTGGTCTTCCCATACAGACTTTCTCTACGTGGGTCAAAAAGCATGACCCTCAAAGTCCATTGCTGCACTGCAGGAAGAGCATCATGCATGTAAGTCTGTACCTTGCACTTCGCTGTAGGTTGCAGTATAGTGACAGAGCACGTCTGGAGCAGGAAAAAGTACTTCCTACACTAAAGTGGCTAAGCAGATTATTTCATAAATGTAAAGAAATGGATTGACCCTACTGTGCTTAACTGTTAATACAAAACTGCATTTCATGTGAATTTACTCTTAGCTCATTTGAAGTACTCAGGTGATGAAAGGATTTCCCTTATGAAGCCCTGCTCCCCCCTTATTCCCTCAACTATTTATTATATTAAAACCATGCATTCGAACAATTAAAAGCTTTTATTATTTGACGTCTACCAAAAATTGCTGTCAAAGATTCTTTTTGAGAAATCATTTTGAGTCAAGATGAGAAGGGGCTCCTATTTTGTATCACCAACAAAATTATTGTATTTTTCAAATGTTCATTACAAATGCAGTAAAAAAGGTAGTCAGAGCAGAATCCACTTTAATAAGGGCACATTCCCTACCGGTGCATATAGATTCTCCTGTTTATGTCTTGTTTTCAAACAAAAAAGCAAAGTAAGTGGGTTTAGTCTTTACAACATTGTTACATCGAGGGAATATATAGATTGCACCAATGATTAATAGTACTTCAGCAATAGCTAGAAGCCCTCGTTATAATGCACTCCAAAAGATGTTGTTCAGAGTGGTTGTAAAGTGAGATGAACAAAATTAATTAGTCTTAATTAATGGCAGAATACTTGCAAAGTCTGCCAAGCATGCTCTGTCCACTTCCATCTTCACGGCTCTGGCTCCAGCAAAGATGGTGCGGCTCAGCCTTCCTTTAAGAATGGATGCTTGGAGTCTGCCTGACTGCCAAGATCGGTGTAATTGGGACCTCCCTTCTTGCTGACTTATTGAATTGAGGACTTAACAACTACAGCGTGGAGTAGACCAAAAGAACATGCTGGGGCAATAGGAAAGAGTTTCAGCACTCCCCGGTGCCATCCTCTTCTCTTTCCCGCCGAAGCAGTAGTTGTGCAGCAATAACTATGCAGTGCATTTATGTTGTGCATGCAGAATAGTCCTGGCACATCCCCAACACACTGGATTCTCCATGGATGGGCTGCACGGCACGTGTTGCTGTATAGACTGGTGCGTAGTTGAGATTTCTCTTACTGAAATGTGGGAGCCATGTGTGCGCGTGCCTGGATTACGTGCCATGACTGTGCAACGTCATCTGGCCAAGTCTGCTCAAACCATCCATCCAGTGTGATGATCCTGTGCCACACCAAGTGGGTTTCTTACATGTTGGAGTAAGCAAAGGGAGTGACTCCCTTCCGCACATCAAAGCAATGAGAGCTGGGAACCCCAAGACCAAAAGATTTAGGAAGTATAAGTCTTTGGCATTTTTTTCCTCAAACTAATTTTGTCTAGGGTCATAGCTAGGCTTGGCTACACATCTGTCTTTAAACTTCTGTAAGGAAGCATAGCTGTTGTAAATATAAACGTCCTTACAACTTCCATTTAATGGATAATTCCACAAATACACAGTATTTTTAAATTGATCCTCCACATATTTAACTTCTAAGGGCACTGAAATAAAGAGACTTTGCAAAACAGCATCTAAAACGTAGCTGTTAGAATTGTGAGCAGCTGTGTATGGGAATCGCACAATGCACATAATGTACTGTGACAGCAGGGGAGGTGGTTTTGCAGAGAATTGATGCATTTTTTAACTTTCAAGGTCACTTTAGACACTGCTGTGCAAATCAGGCCTCAAAATTATAAGACAAAAGGAACTAATAAATATTTTTATGAATGCAGAAGTTAATAATAAGAGTGGCTGCAATAACGTTTATGTGATCAAAAATTAACGATCATAAAAGCATTTTTACATGAGAGATAAATTTTCTGGATAATCTGTAATAGAATTTAAGACCAATTGAGCTCAGATTAGGGGGGGGGTTTCTGAACTGAAACAACGCATAGCTTTCAGTGTGGTTAAAACTTTCATTCAAATGCAGGTTTTTTTTTTTTTTTTTTTTTTTTAATTCTATAACCACAGAAAATATTCATCCATTTTCGTTCTGCCTTAAAAAAGACATATTTCAGCTTTATGAAGTAGGTGTTCTCCGCGGAATGGGCGCTGATGAGAACCATGCAGAGAACAGGAAGTTCAGAAGACAGGGGATGGCAGCCGAGAGCGGCTCCATCTGCTCTGGAAACGCGGTGCTGTACGGCGGAGGCCAAAACAACTGACAAGACAAAGTCGTTATTTATGGAAAGACTCTGAACTCTGGCCATTTGTCAAGCTGACTCAAGTAGTCTGCTGCTGGCCCTGATGAGCTAGCAAGTATCTAACATAGATTTGTGCTCTAATAAATGTCAGACACAGAGGCGTTACTGAAACAAATTGCTAAAATATTAGGAGAAAAGGGGAATGTACATTGAACAGCGAAAGACCCTAATGACTAACTTCACTAATAAAGACTGGAGAGCATCAGAACACCTTATTTTCAAAAGAAGAGCATGGAAGGGAGCAGCACGATGTCCCAGCCCTGAAGCCAATGGCAGAACTGTCATTGACTGATACGGAGCTAGGGTTTCACCCACTGTGGGCAGTGTTTCAGTGGACTTCTCCATCCATTCACTTCAGGAGCTGGGATGGTTCATGTGTTTGTGAAACAGTTTCCACGTCCACCCATTTAGTAAAAGTTCCGGTCCCCAGGCCAATGAAAACATGCCCTGTTCTCTTTAATAATATTCATCAGCAATGACAAACATTATCTTTTAGACTAATGAAAAATGATTGGGATGAAGCTGTGCTTTTTTTATGTTAACCTCTGTTGAAAGCAGGAAGTTAAAAAAAAATTTCCCTGAAAGAAGTATGGGGAATCTCATAGCCAAGTCAGGTTGGGTGCATTTCTTTGTCTGTTGTTTGGGGGGTGTCCCAAATCTTGTCATCATTCCCAAATATATGAATTATAGTGTGTTAGAAGATTACCAGAAGGAAGACTTCTTCCCATAACTGTCTAGTATACATGCTATGTACAGTCAACAAATATAAATTCATGTGCTTGATTGCTCCGCTACCTGACTTTAATAGCAATGAATAATTTGATGTTGTCTTCAAAAAGCGTTGTGTTTCTCCAGTTAGTTACAGGCATTTTCCTATTGCAAAAATATTCTCTGAAAAAAAAATAAACCCAAACCTCCTAGTAAGAAGGCTGTCTAGATTCATTGCTTGGCTGCGTGACACACAGCAAGAAAGGCAGCCACATGTTCCTGTCTGGAAAGTGATCAGTTACATTATTCTAAGCATTAAAATGTGTCCGTATGTGTGCATCTGTACACACAGAGACACGCATACTTCAGATCGTGCTGATAATGACATTTCCAGTCTCCAAAGAAAAATAGATTGTGTACGAAATCCTTTATTTACCAGGCATAGAATTTCATTGTGGTCTACCCTTCGACTTCAAAAATACTCGCTATTGTGATGGCAAGAGCAGTCTTAGAGTGGTTAACTGATTCTGTGTATAGCCTCTCATTTAGCTTGTTACCAAGTACCATGATCTCCTACTTTATTTATGATATTTTATCTAGTGTAAGGGCAGGGTATGTGTATCTGTGTAAAATAATATATCCGTTATAGTCCTGTACACTGGATATTCCAGAGTGGTGAGACTCTCATGATGAGTTGTAGTCATGCGATGCAGTCATTTATCACATGCCTGTGACAGTCTCACCTGCATGCTGGCCATTAATCTGTTCTCCGAGAACGTCTAACTTTACTGTCCCCAGGCAGTTTTGCAGTTTCCCTCTATAGAAAGGCAAAAAAACTCTGCTACAAAACTTTTATTTCTGTCCTATCAACGGTAGAACTTCCTCCAAAAGTGCTCTCAGTGAAGTCTAAATTGAGCAAGGTTCAGTCTAGAACTAGTGATGAAGTTGTGGATGCCCCATCATTGGATGTGTTCAAGGTCAGGTTGTGTAGGGGTTTGAGCAACCTGATCTAGTGACAGATGTCCCTGCTCATGGCAGGGGGGTTGGACTAGATGATCTTTGAAGGTCCCTTCCAACCAAAACCATTCCGTGGTTCTGTGAAGCAGGACATTAATAATGCGGGTGATTTCAGAGAGCTAGCACTTCAACCCTGAGCAAGGCAGGGGCAACCGTACTTCTGCTGACCCAGGAAAGGCATCCATCGCAGGCACTTCAAACTGTAGAGGGCTTTGGCAAAGGTGGTAGGTTGGAAAGGAATGAAGCCATCTTTCAGGCATTGGGATCTGAGGCTGTGACCTTGAGTAGGGACTGTAGATGATGAGGAAGCAGCTGAAATAATACACATGGTCTGCAACTTGACCCAGGAACTGGAACAAGGCTTTGGGACCTCCTGGAGTTTTGCTGGTGACAGTAATAGTGATTGTAACAGCACCGAACCTATGCGGGGCTTTGTCTCTTTGTCAGAAGGTGGCGTAGAGGGACCCTCGTAGGACAGAGTGCAGACTGGACCATGAAGTCAAGGTACCAGCACAGACCCATGCTGGATCATGCCTTCTCCGCGCTTTCCCTATCGTGATGTTCCTTACTGTCAGCTTAAAAACAGCTCCTTTGGGGGCTCTGAGCGTTAGGTGCGATCTGATGGTGAGCCTTCTGCAAACAGCAGAACCGTGCAGCAGTGGCTTTACTCTGGGTTGTGCCACGCGTTATTGAACAGTGTTTACAGTCATGAAATTGAGCTGCATTTTTCTATCATCTCCATTAGGAATTTATTTTTGTCAGAAACAAAAGGAGTTTATTTTGTCAGTAAATTTATTTACTTTTCCTTCACTTAATTGCAATTTTCAGTGCAGAAGACAAGTCTTGGTTTTGGGAAGAGGGAGAAGGGTCAGATATTTTACAAATGAGCAGCCAGTTCCTAAGTTCTGCACTACAAAGGTTATCGTGCGTTTTTACTGCATTTGATACTCATGCTGTACATGATCTGGTGTACATGATCTGTTCTTTCCATGAGGAATCCTGCAGATGTAAAGGCTCACACTATGGTTGGTTTAATTAGAAATAAAGTGTCAAGAAATTTGGCACCTTTTTTATTCTTTGTTCAAATAACAAATGTTAAACACGTGGACACCAATCAATTCCTGGAGCAATTTAACTGATTTGAGTGGCATTACAGCAGGAGTCATTTAGCCTATGACATTAATTTAAAATGATTTTTTTTTATTAACTTCTTGAATTAGTGTTGCCATCTAAAAATCTCTGGTAAAAAGAATAGCCTGAGATCTGGGAAAAGCATCGTCAGCCATACTGCCACTTGGAAACTCATTTGCTAAGCGATTTTCTGAACGTTGTTATTTTGCTAAGGGCTAGTATTGGAGAGAAAAGAGTGTTTTTATGAATCCCTCTTTTTTCATTTTTGGGAGAGTGGCAGCTTTGCAGATTACTGGAGATCCTTTTCTGCAACTAGAGTTCAGGCGTATTCTTGCAAATTGTCGACTGAAGTAGCTTGCTGCTGCGAGTTATTGGCAGTAATGGTTGCAGAATTGGGCTCTTCAGTTACAATATTGTCAAAGAAGCTGTTACAAATAGTAATAAGATCATTAAAATGTTTTCTTTGGGATTTGCTTTGAGAAATAGCCATTTCACATGCCTTTGCTGCAAATGTTAATTTGTATGTGTGTCCATACTCATTTCCAAGGTGCAAAATTAGCAAATGACTTGTGGAATGGATCAGTAAAGCTATTGTGCGCTGTGAAGAAGTGAATAAACCAGCCATTTTAACCCCCGCCTAGGCTTCCCCTCTCCTGGGCTTCCTAGCGGATCTTTTTGAGATATAGCTGTTCGCAAAATAAAGCCACTTTTTATGCTTTTTAGTACTTGCTGACTATTTGCCAAGGATTTCTATGAAGTATCTGTGAATATCGCCTGAGACAACACGACACTGCTTCCCCTGTTTCCTGTGCTGAATGGCCAGCCCCAATGACAAACTGTAACACTACTCAAGGTAGGAAGGGTGAGCTGCCAGAAACTATTTGTCACTTCATTGGCTTTGTACCATACACATCCGTCTGAAGTTAAATTGGGGTTATAAGAGGAGTTTTCTTTTTGCTCCAGCTTTCCCAGAGATAGTATCTTGCATAAAGATGAAAATAGAAGTGCAGTGTTTAGCCCTTAGATGTTCCCATGCCATGAAAGGGAGATGGAGGTGATATAAAATTTGACTCAAACACCTTCAGTTTCTGACAGCTAGTGCTATAAAGTTAATCTGCCATTAACGTCCATAACGTGAATACCTCTTTCTAATGGCAGATTTCAGTATGATGATTTATGTACTAATATATAAGGTCAGGTTTCAGCACAAGTTTTCATCCTCGTTGGGTATTTTAGGAGTTTTTAAAATGTTAATATCATCCGTCCTTTCATTCTATTTGATGTTGCTGTTAGGGGCAAATAAGTGACTTCTCTTTTGTCATTTTAGAGGCCATAGATATTCTAAGCTAAAAGTAAAACATGCGTGATATTCTAAGGCAAAGCTTTGGGTAATTCTGTGCAGGTCAACTCTTTATAAACCCATAAATCCAGGTGAAGTTAATCTTAAATATTTCCTACAGCAGAATGAGAGTTCACCTTTTGTGACGTTTCTCTCTTGTTTGGTGTCAAATGCCATGAATCCCATGATACTTGAGATAACTGTGTTGTAAAATGGATGCATGATCAAAAAACTGAGCATGCACTCAGCAGCCTAGCGCTTCTCAGATTAGCGCACCCAAAGCAGACGTGCATCTTCATTATCAATACTGGTTGTGTTTTGATGTTAATTGTTGTGTCAGGTGTTCCTTCACCTGAGAAAAAAATGAATCAAAGAAAAAACAGTCTTGACTTGTACACAGATGGTACTTGAGATGCTGTATCCCCTGGTCGCTGTGATAGCAGGTGGCTGATGATACGCACCGTGCTTTTATACTTCTTCAAATAATACGCTAATTGTCATTGTTGCGAAATGTGTCTTTGCTAAGAGATATTCCCTGTGATTGCATCGTTGCTTTACAGCTTTCATTTCTACTGACTGCAGTTTGCTCAAGTTTAAGCCGTCCTTGTTGAGCAGTTGGCTCATGCTGACAGGAATATTGGCTGCCGCTCTCATCGGCTCGAGTGGGACAGGGTGCTCAAGCCGACCACCCCGCCGCCTGAAGACAAGGAGCCTGAGAGCAGAGCACACCGCTCGGGAGCAATTACGTGCTGGGTGACCTCCCAGCCGCCCCACGCAAAGCATCCCCTTTCCCATGCTTTCTCCAGACCTTGGCAGTGGCAGAGAGCTAAATGGCTGAGAGGGTGTGGTGGGAGAGGCTGAGTTGGGGATGGAGGGAGGCAAGGAAGGCTTTATTTCTAGACCTTGGGAAGTGTGTGTATGTAAGAAGCCTTTACGAATATTTTGCATATGAGCCCAGAGCTTTAAGTGGGGCATATTTTGAATTAATCAAAATATATCACTGAAACAAACTTATTTGTCTAACCAAAATTCCATCATGCAATCAAAATTCACTTACTTTTTCTTTAAATTTATGGCAACAGCAAGCTTATTTATGTTCATGCTTTTCTGAGCATGTCAAAAATGCTTAATATATCCCTTGAAAAATGTTAGTGCAATAACTGTGTTTTCTTTATATACCAAAATACAAAAATGCATGATAAAAATGCCATGAAGGGAAATAATTGATTGCTAGTCCATGCCGTAGAGACTGACTGACTACACAACACCCTTAAGTATTTAAATTGCTTTAACCACAGATAGCTAGGCCAGATTCCTTTATGTGATTCCCACCCCCCACCCAGGATTCATCATTTTCTTGCACTTGGTGTTGACCTTGCTGTAAGCTGAAAACACACAGATAATGTGTCAAACCCAACTCATAGTCTTGTTTTTGCTTTATGGAAGAGTTGTTTTGATTCCATTATTTTAATATTTGTGCTTAAAGAACTTCAAAAAGGTCAGTTGCTTTCAGTACTTTGATGTGTATGAGGTTTTCTTTCATAAATGGTGGTATTAAAGCTACTCAAGTAAAGGAGACCTTTTCTGATAAAAATCCAGTTCTCATGATTTGCCGCCTGGTTTTACCATGCATTCCCTTTTCCTTTTGAATTTTGCTCTTACAAGGAGGGGTATCTAAATAAATACAGTAGCACAGAAGTAAATGGAAAACATCTGTTGTTCTTATTCAGGAATTCAGTGAGTCAGGTTTTATGAACATCTGAACTCAGCACTTTTACATTTCTGTTGAATTTTCTGTAGTTTAAAATTCTTATTGTAAAACATATACTTAAAGACAATACTGCAAGAAGTATTGAGAGAAATGCCAAAACTGTACAGGAGTAAAGGGAAGCTGCATTCTGATTTTGTTTTCTTTTTAATGGAAACAATTCAGAACCCCAAGGAAATAAGAAGACCACACTGGACCAAAGCACCGCTAAGGCTGGTCTGGTGCCTGTGTCTGGTCGTGGCCAGTACCAGGAAATGAAAGACCTGCTCTTTTTTGAGTGATCCTTCCCTGATACACCATCCTGTTTTCCAGCAATCAGAGCTGTAAAATATTTGCTGAGCTAGGGGTGGATCTTGTGATGACAATGGCAGTGTAATGGAGATGGATATTCTGTGATTTATAAGTGGCAAGACCAAAGGAGCACAGACTTTTTTACAGGAAATGGGTAAGTATTGTGGCTTAAAGAGAAGGTCACTATAATATAGCAACTTTAAAAACTGTGATGTTCTGATAATGAAGAGAAGTGGTTTTACCCAAAATATTAAGAATACCTTTCTCCATATTTCATCAAGTTGAAAATTACTTCTTACACTAGTATGGCCTATTTTTTGTATCAGCGATGTCATTGTGAAAGTTCTCTTGCTGTCTCACTCCCTCAGGCCATGAGCTCGTCTTCTTTGTTTCTACAGCTTTCTCCTTCTCTGTATTCAGAGCCCCTTCAAAACTTTATTCGTACAAGTCTGGTATTTGAGACATGTGTAAGCATCACCGCATTACCAGAGCAGGATGTCATTACTTTTTGAAGTCACCTAATGCTCACACATTTGTATCTCCCCTTGCTGAGAACTACTGCAAATGTCCATTAATTCGGTACCTGTTATGTCATCTTTACTTTGGCAGCCTTAAAGATTGATGCTGTTTACTCCCACCCATCTTCCTCACCTGTAAATTGCTAAAAGTGGGAATAAATTATTCATGTGCCAAAATCCAATTCTTCATAGGGATTATTTAAATCCCCTTTATTGAAAGCTAAGCAGCTTTTTCCCACCAAATGCCAGTGTGCATTTTCTTGCAGTCACGGCGGCGATGATGTGATGTCACAAGTACTGTTTGGGTAATCTGTAGAGAAGGAAAAGAGCCTACAGCTTCTGTGTCTTGAGCTGGTAAAGTTTACAAACTGTGTGAAAATCCAATGCCTCCAAAGATGTTTTTTTGGCTCCAAGTGGTGGACATCCAGACTGTATTAAAACTACGTGCTGGGCACCAAAAGCTTACAAAATTCAAGTTAGTCATTCCTCCCACCTTTAAAGTATATGTTGACAAAAACTAAGACTAAAAATGGTATCACCTATGAGAAAATATTTTGTGCTAACAAAAATTAAAAATAAGTGTATTAAAACATGTAGATATTTCAGTCCAACTTGTTGAAAAAGGCAGCGCAGGCAATGAGGCTAACAACTGATAATTATGGCAGAAATCACCTTCTTCATGTTTGTTGGCAGATGTTGGGTTGCAGCCGTTCCTCTCCCCTGGAGAGGTTTAGTGGCCTGGAAGTTCTTGTGTAGTTTGAAACATGAAAAACTAGGTATACCCAATCCACTGGATTTTGAGCACTGGAATACTAACATCTACGGATACAGTGAATGCCAGTGCTGTTTTCTGTATCGGATTAACCACGTGGGGAACAGCACCTGTTCAGTCGGGCCCACCCATAAAAAGGATGCACGTTTTCTGTGATTTTGCTTGTATGTGCTAATTATTGGCTTTGGCATGCATGTTATTCATTATTTTTTGGCAAGAATATGAAAAAGGCATTTTGTTCTGAAAACAACTAAAAGAAAGAGGTGGGAGGAAGAAAAAGTGCTTTTGTAATTGGTGCAGAGTGAATGGGGAGTTCATCCCTGTCCATCTCCCACTTGCACAATTTCAAATCCTCTGCCCTTCAAGGTCAATTGAGCCAGGTCAGAGCAATTCAAAGGAGCTGTATGCTTTATAGTTTGAACAACCTATTGGTTTCAGCTTTTTCTCTTAAATCTTCAGTATCTTGTTTTATTCCTCCACGATGGCTCTGGCAATTTGTATCACCTGAAAAGTCTTTCTTACAATAGGGTTGGCAGCTGTGCTCCAAGTAGCTAGGTTCGTTTGTCTCTTACATGCTTTCTTAAACTTCCAGCCTGGTCCCAGTTTAAGATTTATAGATACTGAAAATGTTTGTTTTCCCTTCAGGGTACCTACATTTCCAAAACCACTTCTGTATTAATTTCACTTCATTACCTAGAAAGCTGGGGCACAAAGCCTACCATTAGAAATGGTCTTATGCTGCTCTGTGCTCTATGTTTACAGATGTAATTAAACTGAAAAGAGAGAGCCTACAGCTTTGCTCACCTACTAGAATGACGACAGCAATAGGTAGTTTCTGATCTTGAGGCTTGAGTTCTAGACAATTTTTGTTAAGTCCCAAAGTTCACGCCATTGATGCTGCATAAGTAGTAAGTAATGATGATGAGTTTTCAAGTAAAGAGCCCTATTTCCATTTGTCTTTGGAGCTGTCAGCACAGTATCTGAATGCCTTGTTAACCTCTCAGGTGGACGGACACGTCAGTCATGAACAACTGGCCGTTTCTTAATAGGGATAAACTGGTGTAGTTCCATATAACTGTCGGGCGTCTGTGTTGTTCTAATCCAGCTGAGAATTTGTCCTGTAATTTTGGTTACCTCTGTAGGAATGTGTATGGTCACTATCCTTAGAGAATGCTGACATCTACCGTGAGCTAAAGAACACATTCAGCTCCTTTTTGTCTCAGTTTAAGGGCTCCATTTTTGTTGTTTTTTAAAGAATTAGTGAGATTGAGGATTAGCCCAAGATCATCTCCCTGTCCTAATGAGAAAACCAAAACTCTTTCCCCGCTACCATAAGAGTTTCTCTAGCAGGAGATGGCTACTGACTTGAAATGAAAGATTTCAGATATCCCACCTGTGTCAGACATGCATCCTTTTGTTTGTCCAGCTCCCTGTTGTTGTATTTATTGGCAAAATGGAAAGACTAGCTACTTTGGAGGAATTTTCCATCTTTCGTGTCTGTAATTTTGTGCTTCTACATTATGTACATATATACGTAGGAAAATCAGTGGCTGTCTGGTTTTTTTCTTTCCCTGACCAAGCTCTTCATACAACAAGAAAAAAAGTCTTTATCACAAAATTGCCAAAATGGAGAATGGAAATACTCTGGATGCAATTTTGGGCTGTAGCTCTTAAGAAGTAGAGACAAGGACAAAACATGATGAGGAATGACTCAGTTGAATTGAAGTGACTTTTGCATCATCTTTCACCTTCCTAGCTAGTGGCCTGCTATGGGGCTGGGAAGAGTCTTCTGGCATAAGAGAAACAAGCTCGGGCATAACTAATTTAACGCAGCACCCAGAAGCTGCTAAAGAGGGCGTTTCTGTGTCAGCTGCTTCTTCTGCCACCATTTTCTATATGCCAGCAATTGTGAAGAGGTTCTTTGGAGGGCTGTCTTACGATAATCTGCCACAGTTTTGTACCAGCAAGTCTTCCTTTAAGTGGATTCCCTTTGTGCCACGTCAGCCCTTTGCATGATGCCACGGTGCGGAGGAAGATCTCATCCTCTGCTTCATGCCTATATTTAAGATGCTGGCCCTATTCAGATAATCAGTAATACCTTTGGATAAACGCATTCGTGATTTCTAGATGCAGGACTTTGTCTCTGCTTTCCAACCTTGTATCTCAAAATTCTGTACAAAGACTGATGAGTGCTTTCATCCCCATTATATACCTGTGGATGTGAAGACAGAGACTGTGACATATTCACGATAACAAAGACAATGGTCACAAAAGCCCTGGTTAGTAACGGTTTCCTGACTCCTGGTCTAATTTCTTGAGCAATGATTGTTTTCTTCCATTCCAAAACCATCTTACATGATCATATCTCCTACCCCATTCTATTAGTATATGAAGCAAAAGTTTAGTTGTGTCCTTTAAATGATTTTCCAAGCTGAAGTGGGTCCTCATTGTGTGCAGACAAACTTGAACCAGGCAGGACAAGCGTTCTTGCTGTACCCCGTGCTTATCAACGTGTCACGTTGGACCAAGAACATTCTGTAAAAGTTATTCCTCATTACGACAAATCCCCTAGCTAGATTACAGCATCGACAAATTTTTACCAGATTTTTACTGCCAAGTTCACTGGGAGCACATCTGGAACTATTAGATATCGCTGCATCTGGCATATCATGTTCCTTTTCCATTTAGGGCAGGTTGGCCATTGTTGGGAGAAATCCTAGCTGCAATCTGATGTCCTTTCCCACTGATAACGTAAAGGAATGGCCTGAGTTCCTTGTTCTCCTCTGACAAAGTTAAGGTCTGTAAGCTGAATTGAGGAGGAATAGAAGAGAGCTGTGTTTGCATACTGATACATCAGTTAGAGAGTTTATTGGGTAAGGCATTTATATGTATGTATGTGTTCAGAGGGAGAGAGAATCATGTCCCCAAGTCCCAGGTCTTGTGCACTACAGGAGTCGTCTGACAAGACCCTGAAACATCCCGCAGTGCATCCTCCGACCCCAGGCGGGATCAGTTCTACCAGATGTTTGTCTGCCCAGTTCTTAAAAACTGTCCATGAACCCCTAAAACTTCCAAAACTTCCCTAGACAATCAGGCACTTAACTCCCCTTACTGCAAAAGTTTCTCCTAACATCCAGTATCTTAATTCTTCCTGCAACTTAACCCCAGCCTCAGTGGCCATAGAAAAGTCTGTTAGGTAAAGGGTGACCGAGAAGAGTATTTGAAGAATGCTCCCCTGTTCCTTCCTGTCTTTGCCCCAGACTAAACAAACCAAGGGCTCTTATTCTTGGTTTTGCTAACGCTGCAGTGATTTCAGCCTCTTTGCTCCGGGCTCTCTCCAAGTTTTCCGTGTGTTTCCTCAAGCACGGTGGTCACAACGAGGAACAATACTGCAATGGAGTCATCCCTGCAGAGCAGAGGACTGGATTATTTTGTGTTTCTCCCACATGATGCTTCTATCTGTAACTCCCAGCGTGGGCCTTGCTTCTCCTGTGGTGGTACGGCACTGTTTGGAAGTCTGGCCTGTTCCTACGCTCCCCTTCCTGAAGACAGGCACTATGCTTGCCTCCTTCTGTCCTTTTAAAACTTCAGCCGATGCCTGTGCCTCCTCAAAGAAAGCCTGTAATGGGTCTGAGATTAGTTCACTGGCTTCTCTAAATTCTCTCAGGTGCAATTCATTTGGCCCAGCTGACATGAAAACATCTCGACTTATCTAGTCTGGTTTTCCTCTAGTCTGTCCATGATCATTTTAATTATCTGATTATGTTATCTTTCCTAGCAAAGGCTGCAGGAAAAAGCCATCAAACCCATTAACCTTCTCAGTAATACCTGTGGATAGATTTACCTTGCATTTCATAATGGTATCTTTAATTTTTGCTGTCATCTCCCTGACATTCCTTCCTTCCTTTCCTCTTTCCCTTTTCCCTCCTTCAAATGTTTTCTTGCTATCCCTCTCAGGGGACATCAGAAGCACCTTTGCGTGTTCTGATTTTGCCCCTGTGTGCCTGTATTTCATCTGTAGGGGTCTGAGCTGAGTTGCACTTCCCATGACTTTATGTTTCTGAAGTCAGGGAAGACCTCATGGTTTAGCCAAGCGGATCTCCTTCTGTTCTTCTAGGTCTTCTGCTTTGTAGGGGAGGTTTATGCTTGTGTCCTGTTTTCTGTCTTTTAGGAAACAGTAGCTTTTCTGAGGTCTTTTTACCTTGCAGTTTTGATTTGGGTTTAGTCTTGTATACAAATTAGCTTAGCTTTTTCAGTCGTTTTTTTTAAATATAGTTCCTATTCTTCCTCTTCCCTTCCTGAAGCAGGTGAACTCAGTCATTTCAAGATTTTTGTTAATGCAATTGCCTCCTACAATCTCAGTAAGTTCCCTGCTGTTTGTAAAAATTAAATCTCAAAAAGCTCTGCCTCTAATGACTTTTTCTGTCACTTGTATAAAAAACAAATGATCGGCTGTACATTTTGGGATTTTACTGATGGTAGTACAGGGGCTAAAGGTGACTTCGCTAAGTAAAAATTGGCAACTTAAACCTGAAAAATACTTTTTCTATGTTGTGCAATCTGTGGAAAACACTACTACAAAATCTCTAAGGGCAAGTTTGTATTGTATTTTTAGTGCAACCCCAAATGCGTGTTTGATTACGAGATAGCTTAGCATCCCGACTGCTGGTGGTAAAGGCTGCCTGTGTCTGCACGGACCGTCACAAGTTTCTGAGACGAGAGGGCAAGGTACAGGGCAGAGCTTTAAACTGCACAAACCCCTTCCACAAATTCACAGCTTAACCTGCCTGGTGGGTGAGCCAGCCTCAGCAAGAGCCAGGTCTACCTGGCCAAGTCCTTTGCGTCACAGCCCGCGATGTCTCTCTGTGACAGCGTGTGGCTGACGTTGGGCAGACAAGGTGCCTGTGCACCTTCCTCCACGGGGCTGACATCTACTGCAGCGAGTCAGCCTGAGATGCAAAAGAATTACGGATGTTTGCCAGGAATGCAGACTTGTGGATCTGGGAATATTGGCAGGTCTGTGCTGTACAGGAAAGCGTACTCATAACCACAGCAATCAATAACTTGCTAGTAGCAGGGAGCCAGTAGCAGGAGTTCTATAAAGAAGTCTATTGCAATAGGCTAAAAAATGCTAAGCCTGGAGCATAGAGGATACAGGCTGATACCACATTTGGAATGCTGCATTTTAGGTAGGCTTTCTTTGTGTAGGCTTTTCTCCACCAAGGTGAAAGATTAGAAAATAAGCTGTTTGATTCATAGTTTTGTTTTGCATTAAAAGATTATTCTACGTTGTCTTGTTTGCATGGGAGACAGGTAATAGGGTTATTTTTAACGATGCTGGTAAGTGGATGGTGAGTGGTGACTGGTTGTTCCCGGGATGCTCTCTCTCTCACTTTTTGTATTGTCCATTCTGTAACTCGTTAATGCCTTGCATGTTTGCACTATAAGTCTAAGGTGGCAAACATCCACACGAACATGAAGGCCAACTTGCACATAGGTACAGGCTTTAGCCAAGCAGTGGGGTGTGCCAGCAGAGGAAGCTTTGGTCTGTATTGCTCTTGGCTGCAATGTAGTAGCATCTTAACGGGCAAGCTTGAATTGCCCCAGATTATTCTTCTAGAAAACAGTGGAAATGTGGCCACAAAATCACCAGAGATCTGGAGGCAGCCTGAGATTGACCTTCCCAGTGTGACCAGAGAGGTCCTGGAGAGAGCAGCAGGGGCGCAGAGAGTGGAGGTAGGGAGCATGGTGTGTGTCAGCCCATGTCCCTCAAGAGCTCACCCTGCCAGGACAGACATCTCCACCTCAACACCGGCTTTCTCAACCGCCATCCTGGATGTCCAGGCTTCTTTCAGTTTTGACAGATCAAAGATCTACAAATCCGTCACTCTGCTTTTGTGTTACGTCATGGGTCTTGTCATGTTTGTGCTTTTGCACCTTGTGCTCCTGAAATTGCTGACTCTTTGGAGGTGTGCGCTCTGTGGATGGTTTGGTATCACGCCTTGGATACATGGAGCTGTATTGTTCAGATACAATAATGAAAACATTCCTTCTCCATCCATAAAGAAAAATTTTGCCCTTTTTTTTTTAAACTTTGTCCCTGCATAGTGAACAACTTCTCTGAACGAAGAGAAAATAAAATAACCGTTCCCCACTGTGTCTTCGCCATGTATGCACTGGGATACTTACTGCCTGGAACAACTGCTTCTTTCCTTTACCACAAAGTAAAAATCAACAGGGGAATTTTTCAGATTGCTCTGGCATACATTTCCCAGCGATGAAAAAGAGCTGTAGGTTTATTTCTTCTTTGTGTTATCCAGACGCAGCAACAATTTTCTGACCACAAAAAGGGTGTATTCTGGTATCTACCCAATTTTAGAAAGAATGGCACTTCTGCCAGTTGTGTCTGTAAGAGTTTTGAACATCTGAGCACCAGAAGAAACTGCAGCTGAGAGTCAATGTTGCATGATAATGCTGGAAGCGCTCTTCTGAGTTCAGCGAAAGTGTTTGTTCCTGTTCTGGAAATTATTCTGAAATGAATTAGCAAAATCTTGCAATATCAGGGAGAAGTCGTTGCATGCATAGCTGAAGCTATGACGATGTGCGAGTCGGAAAAAAGGAAAGTTTAATCACCGTATGCTAACCTGAAAAAACTTACGTCATGGTCACCAGGTGGTATTTCATTATGGTGGCCTTTTTTTCTTCTTTTTCTGTGCTTTGAAGAGAAGTTGGGGGGAAGGAAGCAAATATGTGACAAGCAGCGTATGCAAACTGTAAGGTGGAAGTGGTAAATGAAGATGACCACATTTGGAAAAGACAGATGGTGCTTTTCTTGATCATATGGTAGCACTGGCAATAGAAATGTTTTGGAGTTAGGGAAGTGGGGAGGCCAGACACATTTCCTAAATGCAGGATGATTTATTTGTAGAACATGCAGAAATGCAGGGAACAAAAACATTAAACAGCCCTTGGAGACGTGCATGAACATGATACATTTATGTGTGGTTTACTCTGAACTCCTGGCCATTCACATGGGATCTTTGATTATGTATTCTTGCTTTGGCTGGTGACATTTCCCAACATCTCTCCCCATTGCCAGTTTCTCCTTCTCTGGTACCTGTTTAGCTCTTGCTGTGACACGTCTTCTTCCAGATCCCATATCAACCAAAATTGTCTTATCTCTGCCCATGGTTACTTCTATTCTAGTTGTTTGTAGATTAACCTTCAGCCAGCAAGACATTTGTTCTTGATTAACAGGTGCAGCCGTAGGCCTGATTTGGCAAAAGCCTGGATATTTGATTAGTTTGTCATAACGTTAGAAGGCATTAAGATGTCCTCCGTACGGAGGAATGGTGCAGTACAGGCATATAAAACAGATAAAATCTCATTGTGTGCTCAGGAGGATTTTTATATATATATATATTTATATATATATATGTAATGAAAAGGATGATTTCTAAAAATCAATTGCTGGAGGAAATAACTTTCTGCAACTTTGTTTTTATAATTACTTAAGCAGCAGTTCATGTCTGTTACTACTGATAATATGTAATCACAAAGACTTTCTGAAAAATAGAGTAGCAAGAATAATTAAGCTTTTAATTAGCATTTCTTTGTGTTGTGTGGTTTCTAGGAAGCTTTTTTTATTTTTTGTTGTAGCTTGAACAGTCAATCTTAAATCCTTTTAACTATTGAGCGTCTGAGTATATAAAATGAAATTTTCATAGCAATATATGGAAAATATATGCTGTGCAAAAACCTTTCTAGAATATGGGAAACAAATGCTTAAATACAGTTAAGGAGTTAAAAAAAAAAAAAAGACAGTTTGCAAGCAAAACTTTTATGAAAATATAAGAAGGTACTTTTGCAAATCCGCTTGTCATCTTTTTTGTCCTGCAAAGATGATAAAACTAATGTCATTTCACACACTCATGGAAGGAAACAAAGCAGACCTTTCAGTTGACAGGGTGAGAAGAATTTTGCTAAAACTACAGTATGAAGGGCAGAATCTACAAGCCTGCCAGGCTTAGGAGTTTAAGCCAAATCTGTTTGAAAATAGTCCAGTCCTGCTCACATATGTCTTAAAACTTAATGGAAGATTGAATATTCAGTGTTCTTGACTTTCACAGTGTTAAAAAAAATTGTCCCTTGACATTCACGCTATTGTTGACTGAGGGAGAATATGTTTGTTTGTACTAAATATGAATTGCTGGGAGTTTTAAGAGAATTATGAAGACAACGCTTTTGAAAACTTCCTCACATCATGAACATTGCAAAAGATCAGATGCTGATTAAATGCTGCTCTACAGGTTGTGATTCTGTTCACACAGGAGACCTTTAAAGATTGATTTTGACACCTTTTGCGTCATTCTTCCTGGGTACTGCTCCAATATTCCACAGCGGGATCCGCTCAGCCATGGAGAGGCACACCGCAGTAGTACGACCGATGTTGAAGGGCACGGCTAGTTGAAAGGAACATCTCAGTCCCCACAAATGCTTTGCATGGGATGTACTGTGATACGAAATCACACATCTGTCAAGATGTGATGTGTTTGGAAAAGATCACCTGATGCTGAAGTTTGTGAAGACAGCTCCACACCTGGCTATTACTGCTGTTTACACTTATGTTTCTTGTACATTTGGAATTATGTTAAACTTCATTTTTGCATGGGCCTGAGAGCTGTTGGTGTGGCCAGATGTCTTCCAAGTCCCTCATGTAAGTGTAGGCTTGTCCTTAACTAAGAGTTAACTTCAGTTGAGCTTCAGTAATTTTAAATAGTAAGAACCCATCCACCTGCAGATTCCCTGAGAGCTGTGGTGATGCCCGTCCCTGTCCCCATCCCTAACGTGCCTGACCTGTCTCATGACGCAGCTCCGCTCTCAGAGCAATTCAGCATCGTGTTGGCTTGTCCTTGCTCCTCAACGGTAGAAAACGCATTTCCCTCTTTCCTAGATTTCCTGCAGCTGGCAGGCCTTCCCTGCACTTTACAGCCCCAGCTTGAACCGATTTTATATTCAGCAGTGAATTGGCAGTGCTGTTGGCTGGACGAAGTCGCTGTAATCTTCCTTCCAGCGCTGTGCTGGATGAACACTGAAAAGTTAATCCATCTACCTGAACTGGAAATGCTGAGTTTCATTGGCCTGCTCCATATTACTTGTAGAGCAGTAAGATAGAAAACTATGTTTAAACGCTAGAAAGTAAGCTTCAGAGCTGCTGCTGCATGTCGCGGGCTTTATTAAAAGAGAAGTCTGTAATTTTGATCATACTATGAAAGTGTGCAATAGCTGGCCAAGCAGGCATGGATAGCAGTGATGGTGGAGATCGAGAAGCTTACCCGGATTCATCGCTGAGGCTGTGCCAAGTATAATTTTGGTGAGACCGGTAGGAAGAGAGGATTGCGTAGGGCAATGAAGTATCAAATGATTCCTCTTTATTCCAGGAGCGGGGAGTGTTTCAGACAAACATTTTGCTTTATCGAAGTAAAAATGCCCAGCTGGCTGCACGGTACCCTGCTGCCCTCAACTCAGGTACTCGAGTTTCTTTGCGTTGGAGACTTTTCAGGATATGTTACTTATCAGCTGAAACGACGGAGATTTTAGTTGACTAGGTTGTACAGATTCAGACGCTTAGTTTGCAGAGGATTGACCTAAAAGATACCTTGAAATCAGTCCTTGGAGCTCTGAAGTTTATTTTTGTTTCTGCACAGCTGGTGTACATGTGTTTCTTTAAGACCACATGTTAAACATCTTAGGAAACACTAGAAAATGCACTGTACGTGTTACGGACTTGCTTAGCAAGTCTTAGTATCTTTATTCCTTCAGAAATTAAAAATTACTATTTTATCTAATTTGTCATAATAGGTCAGCCCGTATTTCTTTTTTTCTTTTAATGAAAGGCGGTTAAGTAACCTCCAAAAAGATTTCATTTTTACTAGACTACCATTTGTATCCTTTCAGGGTTTAGAACAATGAGATCGTGTGTTGTGGAGTTTGCTTTGGTTTGGTTTGTTTTTCCGGAAGGCCTGGAAGCAGTAATTGAAATCCTGAATCCACTGAAGCTGACAGCAAATTCTTGGGAACCAAATTTCTTGGGACCAAAATTTCTTTCTTTATTCCAGGCCTGTATGATATGCTGCTGATCATCAGCCTTGACTGACTGCAGCAAGTTAGAAAAGCATTCGTAGCGAAAACTTTGGTAGCCAGTAGACAACAGAAGCAGTCATCTGGTAGGTCGTGAAGACTGAAATCCTAAAAGGGATTATAAAAATCGGTGAACTGAAGATGTAAACAGTTATTAGCAAAGATTCCTGGCACAAGCCTAAGGAGTGCAGACAGAACTACCTAGATATTTCCCAACAGTTCACCCGCTACCTTTACTATAACTGCCTTCAACTAAGTTTTGGCTGAAGCAGTTTGATGGTGACATTGGCCCATGCAGCTTCTGCTGTATGAATAAAGACATTTTTGTGTGCATTTCAAAATGTTTGAGATGAGATTTGCCCAACTTCTGGAGCTGTTCATTAGCTACTTCTCATGATAGATTGACCAGTTTTGATATCTCAGAAACAAGACCTCAGAGACATACGGAGATCTGCTCCAGAAAAGTGTATTTCTTTAAATGCAGAACTGCGTGGGCTGGTAATGCTAAATTGAGCACTCCATGATCTACTGCAAGTCTCAGTCTTCTGCTTATATGACCTTCTGAGCCCTTGAACTAAGCAAACTACTAAGTTTCCTGATGTCCTTAAGAGAAAAAAATGCATTAAGAGTGAATAACTATGAAGGTGAGTCAAGTTCTGTGTTGTGTTTAAGGTGAGCCTCTTCTCTTTGCAAGCGCACCCCCTCCATAATTGTGCTCCTTTGAACTACTTCTCTGACAATACTGGTCAAATTCTGCAATTAGCTTATAAATTAAAATGTGCATTTCAGTTTCTTGTAGTTAAACATAAGCCAAATCTTGCAGAAAGGATGTTTTTGGAGAAATCAGGAATAATTTAGAATAATTCACATCAAGAATTGTCTTTCACTAATGAAGCAGCTTGATCGCTGTTGCTCTGATGTGTTGCACACCAGCTTACCCATCAGTGCTTGAAAGGTTCCCCGTAGCATCATTGGCTTTTGCTTCACTGCTCATTAAGGCATCATTTCTGGGGGATCTTAGGAGTCACAGACTCCTAAAGCCCCAAGACATTGTGAGAAAGGGACTCTCTCTGTCTTCCCTCTCAGTAAATGCCAATCTCGCACAGCTATTGCAATCAACTTCCAGCTGATGTACCAGGGGCCGGATTTGCTCGTGGATCTCAGCTGTTCTGCACTGCTCCAGAGGTCCCCTGATGGTTTGCTAACTGTAAGCTTTTCTTAGTTGGGGAACACACACTGTCTGCTTTGATATAGTGGTGAATATGCACATAAAAATATATGTATAAGGTTATTACTGCGTATCTTCAAACCCCATGGAAATATCATATTTGACATTTTGAATCATGTATAAAATTAGGAATGTTTACAGAATATTAAAAAATGAAAGACTTAAGGATAAAAAAATTGCAGGGATGATACAGTTATCCTCAAATCAAGGATCATAAACTCTAGTAAACCTTAAAGTCAGAGTTATACCCACCCTTGGAAGTAATCTGAACATTTGAACAGCATCAGTCTTAACTCCCTTTGGTAATGGCATGAAATGAGAATGGGGG
>VYXH01003321.1:62590-82498 GCA_013397275.1 Burhinus bistriatus
AGAGGGGAAGTCCTTAAAAATAGGTTTAAATTCACCTGGGATTGCAAATGCTTTAAGTGCAATCAAAAGTGTAGCACAGAGTAAGAGTAGGATGGAGTTACAGTTGTTTGTATGCTTAACTGTGCAAGTGTTGCCTGATACGTCTGGATTTCTTTTAAGTATAACCTTATAGTATATAACCTTAAGTATAACTGATTTGATTCTACTTCCGATCTGTTCTCTTTTGCCACGTTTGTAAAATGTCTATTAACAAACCATATGAGATCTCAGACAGGGAGTGTGGAGCTTTAGTACAAAGTTAGGGCTGGAAGAAAAGTCATCCCAGCATCTTTTTATAATTTGTAAGGCAAATATTACAGCTGTGTGGCCAAATTTGCAGAAAGAATTGAGCGCTGAGAAGCTTCTGCCATTTCTTTGCATCCCAAGGCAACCATTTATGAGCAAGGTATCGTAAACAAATGGACAAAAAGCATATAGGATACACTAACAGCTTTCCCAGTATTTCTATTTTTTTTTCTTTTGTTACTTTTAAATTTCATAGGCTTTTTTAATGTTTGAAGAATACATATAGGAAATCTGCATGAACAGAGTAGAATTTGGTCAGTGTAGCTGGCGCACAAGGACAGGAGGTGGAGGAGAGTATTTTCAGATTTAGCCTGCGGGTTGATTTTACAAAAGAGATTGAATTTCTAGAAAATCCCTTCCACGAAAACTCTGCAAAAACTGTTCAGTGCAATCAAATAAAATATTTTTGGTTGGGGAAAAAAAAAGAAAAGAAAATGAAACAAAACCCCAACCTATTTTATTGGATGTATTTGACATCCCCTGTGTAAACTGATCTGGTTCTGATCATGGTCATGAAATGTGAGGTCTGATTGCAACAGTTCTTGACCCAGACACAAACAAACAGTGCTTCTTGCTTTAATTTAATTTTGGTCTATGGTTGAAGCACCACCTCCACGAGGGAATATAACTCCCAGCTTGTTACAAACGTGCAAAGTAGAACAGCCTGACTGCAGAGCCACCGAAAGCATGGACCATGCTGAGTCTTTGACTGCCTTTGTCCTTATCACCTTAAATCTACAATGGACAAGGCCAGTAGTTGGTTACTTACTGTCATTCTCAGTCTCACCCAGATGAAAGTATGTATGTGTATAGTGTAGATCTTAAAATAAACTCAAGATTTTTGGAAATTATGGTCTTACGAAGTGAATTCTTTAAGCTGATGGGACACAAGAGCATACATAAAAGTTCCCTCATGAAAAAGGAAACAGCAGCATCTGAAGAGCGAAAACTGTTGTACATCCATGTTCAAGCATCATAAATTGCTGGTGGAATATGATAGTTGGGACCTGCTCCTGCTCCCATCCCATCCCGTGTGAGGGGTAGCTTCCCCCTTACTTCTCTGAGAGCCAAGTTTGTCCCTAAGGAGAATCCAAGCAGTCATCACACGTCTTAGCTGCTCCAGACTCGGCTTTTATGCAATGATTAAAGCTAGAAATTGTTGATACTGCCATTTTTCTCCTTTGCCTGTTTCTCTTCTTGAGTTTTACATTTGATTCCCCAGTACCCCTGTGTCCCGAAGTGCGATCCTCAGACTTGTTTTGTGCACCGGTATTAGCTTGTGAAAGTCCAAGGTTATTTTTCCTGAGTTTGTATTGGTTTTTATACCCAGAAACCTGAGAATCTGACAGCTGCCTGAGGCTGGACAAATGTCATTTTTGGCTCTTTCCTGGGCCCCTGAATCATTTTCCTTTTCTAATTTCTTAGTCTTTTCTGTCCACTGGGGCAGCAGGCTCAGACACTTAAGGCTCTTCCTGGGTGGTCTCCCTTGTGCCATGCAACCCCTCTCAAGCCTCCAAGCTTTGTCCACCACAGAGAAGGTCATTACGAAGCTCTTCTGTGGTGATTCTAATCTCGTCTCTTCTCACACCACGGGAATTCAGGCTTGAACTAAAGAGTTGTCTCATGGCCATCCCCTGTGGGAGGAGAAGTCTGTTTGGAGCCCCAGAGTGGCAGGATCCGGGCTCTGCAGCCAGCCGAAGAGCACAGCCAGGGCAGCAGTGTCCCCTGCTCCCCACCGTGGACAGGCTGGGATTTTCCTCCTAGGAGATGCCACGATGCCTCCTCTCCCTCCATCACTTAACTAGTTCAAAAGAGTAAGAAAAATACTCAACGTAATCTTCCTGCCCCTAGAAACTGTGTGTCTAGAAGGCCAGAGCCATATTTCTAACTACCCCACTGCCAGAATATTTGCTCTGGTAGTTTTTTTTTCTCATGCTGGGCTGTCCTTCCATCCCCGCCTCAGCACTCTCAGCTTTCCTTCTCTGCTGCTTTCTTTTGCAGTCTTTAAAAATTCGTATGTATTTAAGCTTGTGGTTGCCCTGCAGAGCTTACACTGCCTGTGTAGTTCAAATGCAGCCGTTGGTGGGGTTTGGCTTCGCTGGTTGTCGCGTTTGCCATTGTGTAATGAAAAATATAGCCCAAGGCTTCCTCTCGCGCTGCCTTTGGTAAATATGTGGCCGTTTGAGAAGGTAATCTTGCTGTTTGAGTCAAAGTTTATCGAAAGTAAGAGGGGAAGACATAGCAGACTTGGTGAGCGACTTGAGGAAATTGCCATTGTGATTCTGGCAGACCCTGAAAACAGCAGGTTTCTATCTGCGGTTGTTTATTCTGTGCTCCGCGCTCTTACTAAATAGCAGTGTATTCCTCGGCTGTTGTATCCGAGTGCCTTACAGAAATTAAGATTGCGTAAACAAGGAGCAAAACACATTTCAGGTGTCGGTGTTTTGGCAATCAGGGTTAGTTTGTAGTCTGTTTTCTCCATGTTGGGGAATACCTAGGGTGGAAATGAGGGGTTTGAATTCCATCCTGCCAGTGAGAAGGTGCTGGCAGCTCTCCAGCTCTCCTGCCAGGCCCCTCCGTCATGGCTTTCACAGCTGCGGGTGGCTGCTCGTCCTCCTCGCAGGCTCCCACTGCTCCCAGTGAGGGCTGACCAAGTGACTTCTCAGCGACTCTTTGGGACCACCACAAGGAAGGACTTTGCAGAAGAAAACCAGCGTCGTGGACCTGCGCAAGGAAGATGCAGACTGCTGCATTTTGAGCCGCCTGCTGCTCTTTCCTTATTTCAGAGACCCTCTTCATTCCCACTTCCTAACAGAAGTCTTTCTACTCCACACCATCCTTCGATAAGTTTTGAGTTGCTTTCCAGCAATAGCTGGTCATCTACATATTTCCCACCTTCCAGCTTTCTTAAATGTTTGGAGTGAGACCTTGCCATAAAGTGCTTATGTGCAAAAAGTTCCTCAGTGCAGAATTACCGTTAGTCTCGCTGAAATCTAAGTCACAGTTACTGAGAACAGTTGCAAACCTGTCATGTCACAACGGAGATGCACAACAGTTTTACCTTGGGGTAAAATTTCTGTCCCCTGAACAGTGTTGGGAGATTTTTACTGGCTCTGGGGTGAAAATGACTCTTACTCGCTTTGTTGTTTTAAATCCCCATCCTTGGTAACCCATGGAACAGGTTAGTGCTTCTCAGCTGGGCCTGTTTGTATTCAGAAAAGGGGAATTGTATTCAATTACAGTGCAGGCAATCTATAGAATTCATCGACTGTAACTCGCTGTTGCACTGAGAGACACAAGGAGGAGGAAATGGTTATCTGAAAGCTGGGTCTGCCCAGCAGTTAGAGAAATAAATTGAGAAAAGCCATCAGGTTCTTCAGAGTAAAAAACGCTCTACTTACCACTGAAATCTATGACAGCGCGCAGCAAAAATTGAGTATCTCTCTGGATTATTATGGCTTAAAAATGATCCTTTTTGCTTCTTTTATTGTGAAGCACTTTCAGTCTACTTTACTTTTTTTTTCTCCCGGGAAGACCGTTCACAGTCCAGAGCCAAGTTAACCAAGGGAATATCTCCTTTCACATTAATATCAAAAGAGAGAAATGATAGGAATGATTCCAATAGCCGGCAAAACTTCGTTTAAACCAAAAAACCCAAACTCCTGAGAAGATCCATGTTTTTATATGGCACTGTCCTGTAAGCCTCCTTTATTTTGTTCCCTGAGATACTGGCATGTGCATGTTTGGACACAATTGTCCCGCTCTGTAATGAGTTCCAGCTGCTGTCTTGGCACTGTTGTTCAGGAGGTGTCACTTGGTTCCTATCTAGGTCTCTCTTGTGCCAAGACGCCTTGCAGGAGAGCAGGCTATCCATTGCGTCTCTTGGCAATAAGGTCTTTCTTTTAGCAAAAAGAGACTGTGATGATTTACATCCGTGGAAAGAAACTGCAGTTTTGAAGGAACCAGACTCTATTGTGTGAGGTTTCTTCTACGGAAGGAGCAAAATATTACGCAATGAGCATTCTTTTATTGTTTTTCCGTAAGAAATGAGAAACAAATTATGCAGCTTTTCTTTTTTTTCAGATGTGCTGAGCACATATTGAACGGGAAGCCCAGTTTTGCATTGCTGACAGTATCAGAGCACATCTGTCCTCCTCAGAACAAGTCACTGTAGACGCACCCTCACAGTTTTGTGCTGAGAACATCATATTTGTGCGCACACCTCAGTTTGCCATATGTTTCTGACATAATAGCAAGCAATATCCTTATCACAACATTCATGCAGTGATGCATTGCTTTGGAAAGAAATTCCTATGCTATTCCCCAAAACATGTCAAAAAGGTAAAAAACACAGTTTGAAAGGGAAATAGTCTGGGGTTTGGTTTGGGGTTTTTTTAATTTGCTTTCTCCTTGCAGTGATATTTTAAAGTTAAATGCCGAACTTGCTTATGGAGAATTGTTTTGTTTTAACAGTACAACAGTGTTTATATTAAGGTAATTTCTAAGTTAATTACAGCAAACTATACATGTTCTAATGGGATATTCTTAAAGGTAGAATTAACTGTAATAAAATAGTGGGTTTATTTTGTAACATGGAAGATTTTCTTTTCCCTGTCAAAGGAAGACCAGCTCAGCATTTGTTCCGTTACCTCTATCATTTCTTCATCTGCAAAGAGGCATTTGATTTTTTTCTGATGTTGGAATTGAGATTCAGTGGTCACAGAGGAGAAGGGGACTTCATACGGAAGGAGGTGCTTGTTTACACATCACGAGAACCCACCAGAAAATGGAACCGGTGCCGTGCGAGGAATGTCACATCCGCCTGCTGGGCGTGCTGAAAGTCTGTTGCCCTGTGGATTCGGGGAAACCTGAGGTCAGCGCAGATCCCGCTTGTTGGTTTAACGTGTTGTAGGCACCATCAGAGGACGTGGCTGCTCAAAGTACGCAGGCGAGCTGGGAACAACTACTGGTGTCTCCTCCTATTAGACATGCTGTCGGTGCTCCCGTACAGCAGGGAAGGCTTTTGTCGAGTCCTGTCGTGGTGGGTGTGGGTTGGATGGGGGCGTCACTCCTGCCTGGCCTGACAAGCCTGCTCCATCATCCCTCGCTGGAGGTGTGGGAAGAGCGGCTCTCCCACTTGCTCAGCAAGATAGCGTTAGTCGGTGGAGGCTTCGGAGACTGACCTCTTTAGCCTCTGCGCAGCACGTCGCATTCAAGCAGTAATTAGCAATGGGGTGGAACTAAACCGGGGAACGCAGGAACAATACCGTGGCCCAGCTACTGGAAAAAAAAAAAAGCTACTACCCTTTTAAATTAAATCAGTGTCTGGGGGAACTTACTGACTTGTCTCTTCCTCCCCCGTCTTTGCTGCTTCTTCCCTTCCATCCACATTCAAATATTTCTAGGCTGTGTTTCAGCAAAGGCTGCAAATAAGAGCATTTTTCTCTGATGCAGACACAACTGATTATGGGTATACAATGATACTTAATAATATTTCTGTAGTGGAAGTGAAACATTCTGCCCTCTTATCAACTTAGTTATCAGTCCTTATGATTTTTATGGGATAGTATTTCTGCACTATTAGGGGCACTGTATATGCAATTGAAAACTAGATGCAGTAAATTACGGCTGAACACCAGCAGTCCAAAGGTTAATTTGATTGTACAAGTACAATCCCAGAGTTATGTATGAACATATGCTCTACATACTTATTAATGAGTAAGGTCAGACTGGCATGAGCTGTGTTATATTTCCTGAATATTCTTCAAGAGTTTACATATGATCTTCACTACAGATAACGCCGAGATCTGTTTTCAGGAAACGCCTATTTAACCATAAAGAAAATAGCAGGATGCAAATTCTTAGCTGTAAGGTTGACTTTTTCAGTTAATGGAGGGGTTGAGTGGGATCTGAAAGGGTGCCAGTAACTTGTGGTTGGCATCACCCTCGGGGTTCTGTGCGTTTGGGAAAGGCACATAGAAGGAAACCCGTGAACCCTAAAGCATTTGCAAGTTGTAGTCAGCTGTGTTGTACTTCAGAGAACCTTCTCTGTACATTTTTATTTCAGTGCAACTGGCTACAGCTTGAGAAAAGGCTCTTTCACAGCACCCACCTTTCCAAAATCCTGCTGCTTGGATCATCTCTCTCTTTGTGCCAAAGGATCTGGGCACCTAATGCAGGGTGAAGTGAAGCTCCTCAGTTATATTTCTTCTGCTGATTTAGGGCATTTTCCTCTGATCGCTTGCTGTAGGATAACCTTACTGGATGAAAGCGTAACCTTGCTGGGTGAAAGAACCCAGCCTCACATTTTTCTTTGTGTAGCGTCAGACTTTCTTCATCATACCTGATTTACGGTGTTACTACATTATTATAACTTGGCATGCTTAAATCCAGTTTAATGTTCACACAGTTCATTCAGTCTAGGTGTGTCATTGTGGGCTTAAAATTTGGTGGTTTTATTTAGCATCCGTGTTATGGCAGAATCCAGGTGCCCTGACAGTTAATTTTGATGAGCTAACGCAGAAACTCATCAAAGTGAAGATAAATGATACTCTTTCTGCATAGGAGTAGTAGCTTGGCAGATTAAAGCTACACAGATTTTACAAGCTGTGGCCCTGCTCCAGCATTGAGTCCAGATGCAAGGTGGGTGCCCAAGTTGTAAAGTTAAACTTGTTTGCTGAGCCGGTTCTCCTGGAAAATGTTTGTCCTCAAGCGCTTGAAACTGTGAGTGCTTCAGGAGAATATTGGCTTTCAGATACCTGTGCTCCGCAAACTTTCTGATATAACCTGAAATACTAATGAAAAAAAATTTAATCTGGAATATCTGAGAAATATTTTTTAATGAATCTAGACTTCTCTTCTTTGAGAGAAAAGGGTCGGCTGGTGGTTATCACTGAGACTGGCTTCCTGCGTTGCAGGGGAACACTTGCTCCGTTGTTCTCTCCATACATTGGGTAGGTTATGGGATTGCTGTGGGATTAAGTGGCACCTAAGGCTGACATTTTCACCTGAGCTTTTGTTAATTTTTAATATTTTGAGGTGCTTAACATCAGTGTGTCATGCTTGTAAGAGGAGAGAACTGAGGCATTGCAAATGTTGGCAAACATCATTTTGAAAACCCCTTGAAAGGGTGTGAACATACCCATAAACTGCATCTCCACGGTATCCCATCCGTGCAGAGAGCACTGGCATTGCTTGTGCTTTGTGATGCAAGCCTGCTCAGGTGGGTGTGAGAAACATGGAAGGGAGAAAATAGGATCCTCTCCGTGCCTGAAAGCGGCACGTGTGAGCTGTGGGCTGGCAGGTTTCTGCTGGGGCAAGGGAGCGGCTAATTTAATTTGGGAGAGGAGGCAGCAGCTAGAAAGCAAGTGGTTCCATATAATATCTCTGTTGTTATTGCCAGTTCAGCTTAATTCAATTCTGATAATGTCGACAGATCTCTCTGTACAACATCTTTTGGCCGTATGGAGCTGGTCTGGCAGCTCCCCCAACCCAAATGGGTGTCTGGCACTATCTATCATCTTGTTCATGAGGCTCAGACAGTGTTTTATCCAGAATCATGTAGAAGCCTCAGTATATCCGGTACCCGAAAGCAGATCTTGCAGTGACCTCGCTTGTACCATGGCTCTGTCCTGGCCTTCAGCTGTGTCATCATGGAGAATTTTGGTCCATGCCAGGCTCTCTTCAACCATTTGAGGGATATAGACATCACAGGGAACAGCGTTACTTATTTCTTCAGTGCAGTTGATCCTGCTTTTCTGTGTTCATGTTAAGAGGGGAATAAAAAAAGGCTGTAGAAAAGCACTGTTGTGATTGTCCACTCCCTTGCTCGTCTCTCTCAGCAAGTAGATCATTTGTTGAGGGAAGAGAAGAGTCTCAATTCTGCTCTCCTAGCTGACAAGTTCAAATCTAGACAAAAAGATTGAGCTATCTATCTTCTGTGCAAATGAAAGGCTGTGTATAATTTAAAGAAAGACTTGCCTGTTGAGAGGAATGTTCAAACATTTTAGACAAGCCTTCAGGTTTTTTACCTGCTTTAAAAGTTTTATATTCTTCCAAAATATCTTTTTCTGATGCTCTCGATATGTACCAAGCAATTTTTAAGACATGCTTGATCTGTCACCCTGCTCTCTTCAAATGTGATCCAAAAACATTCATACTTCTAAATTTGTGAAATCATATTAATTTCCATGACAACCGACTAACATTGCAAACAAAGGATTAATTGTTTTGTTGTGGGATGAAGCAGAAGGGGAATTTAGATCACATGAGGAAAAAGTGAAGTGCCTATGCAAATGCAAACATACTGTAATTGCGAAAGGAATATACCAAAGGAAGAGCTAAATATGTTTTTCTTTTACTAAATCTTCAAATTCGTCAAGCTTGTTTTAGCGTTAAAAGTCGCTTTCTGGGGGAAGATGTACAAGAATATCAGTTAATTCCTTGTGCAAGGCTGAAGAGCTTATCTTGCTCCTTGGTCAAGCGTCCAAACTGCAACCAGCCAAACATCTGCAGGCAGACTAAGGCAGCTGTCCTTCATGCCGCTGGAGAAACCCACACATCTTGTGCTGGGCCTTTAGCAAAAGCCAGGAAGAACGAAAAAAAACCCCAAAACCTGGCAATTCCCTCCAAAAAGATGACCGCCCTCCTATTTGTTGGCCTACAGTGCCTTCTGGTGGGCAGCAGGTCTTACTGCGGGGTGGAAGCCTTGGCGCGGCTGCTGCTTCCCCTTCCTTCCCTTTTTTAACTCAAGACAACTCGGGGAAGAAACCCAAGGAATGTAAAACATGTGGGTTTAGACACAGAAATTGCAAACGCATGTGGAGCCATCCAGTTTGCCGTACATCACAACCTTCCATTAATGAGAGCTCTCTTTTGAAGTCGATAGAGATGAGATGAACGTAGGGTCTGACTTTCACAGCGCTAAGGAATATTTTTCCTTTTTGATTTCATTTTGTTCAAGAAAAAGATGTACTCTCGCACAGAAATAGGTGTAGCAATAACTTGTCAGGCATTTTCTCCTCACCCCCCTCCTCTTTGCAAGAAGGTTTTTCTCTTTTCTTTCAAATTCAGACACACGTGCGTACTTGCACGCAGATGCCAGATACTCACAGGGCTGGGTGGATGGGACAGTAAATTGTCCTTTGTCATTTTGGGTTTCCCTTTTCTCCTTAGGAAATTACCTGGATGTGTGGGGTACAGCGTGCACCTCCGGGCGTCAAGCCCTGTAGCAAGCTGAGGTCCCAGCCCTGCAGTGCCTGTCCATCCCCACGTGTCCCAGCCATCTGCCCCCACCACCCCTCACCCCCTGGCATTCCCCAGGCTCTCTTCTCCCCACAGCAAAATCCGTGGAAACGTGGGTATTTTGGTTTGTGCAGTAATGCTCTTAAAGCCAATGCAAAGCGCCAGAGCTGATGAGCACGCAGGCTGGCTGTCGCCGTAGGTGCACGCCGCGGTGGATGCTGACCGAGGAGCAGGGGGAGGCTCATGTCTAGGTGGAAGGAAGGAATCCCAAATGAGAGGCTCTGTCTGTGCTTTTCATTTAATTGCTGCATTCTTTTTGTAACATGTTTATCGTAAATACTGCCTCTTCGGCAGATTTTGGATGTTTGCGAGAACTAAGCTGCAAATGTGTTTATTGCTGAGATGAGGCTTAGATTTGAAACCGGTTCCTGAATTTGCAGCTTCTTTCAAGCAGCCAGTATCAGTCCAAGTGTGGTGGAGTTGAGTCTAGTGAAGGCCTCTTCCTGTCATAAATAAGATTACTTTCATTTCACTTGTGGAGTGTGTTATTCCTCAGAGTAATGAATTTCCTCTGTGCCTTTGAGCACATAAACATGGTTTTCATTAGGTTTCTATTAAAAAAAAAAAAAAAAAGGCAGAGTAAAATTAATAAGAAGGCTATTAACTCCATAAATGCAGATGTGTTTTTACTGTATAACAGTGTTGGAAGTAAACAGCTTTTTCGCTGAAGACTGAAAATTGCATAAAATGAAACAATTCTGCAGACCTGGACTCTGCTATCAGAGAACAAAAGTAGGTGGAAAATCTGACTGTTCACAAACTAGTTTCTTAGGAGGAAAAATAGACTATCAGGTTAAATGTAGACAGACAAATAGCCTCAGGCTTTCTACTTAATACATAACGTATGTGATAATAATAGTTTTAAGATGTAATTTAGAATTAGCATTACAGCTAAGAGTTTGAACATTACTTTTCTTGGGTTTTTTGTCCTTTACCAAATATGTCCCTGCAGTTGCAGAATAAGGACTAGCGACATTTGCAAATATTTCACTGAAAGACCCTGTAAGCCATAAACTGTTCATGTACCGTTTGTATTTGTGGCTTGAGATCTCTGTCAAGTGGTGAATCCCTACAGCATCACTGCGGTTTTCTTTTTTTCATAGCTACCAGCATTTTAAACATAAACCCAAAAATCACCATGCGTGCAAAGTCAGGCGTTTGCAGCAATGCGGACCCTTAAACTGCTGGTGTCTCTTTCCACTCTTCCAGTCAAACATATTTAGTAAAAGGACATAAATTAACAGTTAGAATGCATGCTCTTTACACTCCTCAGATTTTTTACTGAGGAAAACTAAGGTCGCTTTCCTGCAACTCAAATCTTATACAGCAGATTTACCGTTCTCAAAATGTAGTTACTAGACTTTAGCAAAAACTCAGTGCCAAAAACTATGGCTTGGCAACAAATTAAATTTCAAAACTTTACTAGCCTACTGTGTGTAATTTTGTATTATCCTGTAGACTGTTTTAAGCCTTGTTTTCCCAGAAAATATAATTCTGAAATTTTTTACATAGTTCCCAACTCCATTTTGCTTAGGCAAATTCAATCTGAAAAACAACAAAGCATCACGTAATAGTTGTTATTCTTGATGCTAATAGAACATGTAGTCTACCAAGACTTTTTGCTTGAACACAGCAATAGAAATGTTCCTTTTGTATATGAAATCACTGTTTTTAAAATAAATTACTTTCTTCTTTATTTTTCTTCTTGGTATTTATTTCTTAGTAATTCAGTAGTGAAAACTGCCAGTTTTACCTGAAAGCCATTTTCAGTCTGATGCCAAACCCTATAATTATTATTCCTTGTTACAGTGCAATTTTTGCAGTGCTCTTACTGTAAAAGTGAAGATGTTTTTTATTTAAAATGGTAAGGATAAAGTTGTTTAAAGAGACAGTTTCAGTTATGGGGGAACATTGCTGGTTGAAACCTTAACAACAGAGGAAGAGAAATCTTAAATACCAGCTCCCATTTCCCTCAGCTTTTGGGCAGGAAATTGTTTTTGGATTTTTTTTTTGTTTTGTTTATTTTTGGGGGTGAAGCTAGAAAGCCGTGCACGTTGAAAATTCCATACAGTTGTTTAATATTTGCTCAGTAGTGTGCTATTCCCTAATCAAGCCCCTGCAAGCTGTAAATCACGGCCACTGTGTCACTGTTTTGATTGGAAGCAAGAGCTGTACCATGGCATATCTCTAGGGACAGCAAACTTCTGCAGCTGTGGAAAGCTGGAACTATTTGCTATTATTATTAAAGGACTCTGAGAATATTTTTTTTAATGTGAAGTTGTAGTGAAATTCATAAGGTGCACAGAGATGTCGTATGAAGGCTTCACAGCAAGCGTGGCCTGTAACAGTAGTGCTCTGGTAGTAGAAACTGAGTTGTTCTAAGTGTCAAAACAGCAAATGTGAAATTATAGCCCCTTTCTCACCTCTTCCCTTGGCCACCTTAGGAAAAATTATATGCAAATAATCATAAATTATTTCTAAATGTAAAATACCAGTCAAGCATTTGGGGCTTCAGTAAAATGTCTTCCTGTTGAATGAAAGGATGGGGTTTCCTTCTAGAAACATCTTGGTAATTTTTACCATAATTTTGTTTTCATGAAGGTGTTTTGAGTGTTTTTTGGGCTTTGACTTCTGAACTACAGCCAGTATAAATGGAGTCTAAGGACAGAAATGTCAACTTCTCCTGAAGTGCAATGTAAATACTTAAGTTAATTTATATACTGTTTATCATCGAGAGGTCTAGAGCTAGATGACAACTTTCCATTAGAATATTCTTTTAAAGATACTCTAAGTGCTTCCCCAAGATTAAATTGAACGACTGCAGAGGAAGTTCATTTTTGACATATGCAAATCCTCCATCCTATATGCACGGCCTTCTTGCAGGATTGATTGTAATATTGTTCCCAGATGCCCTCATCATATGTTAGGCCTTGATTAATTAAATTAATAATGTAGTCATGCTGGGATTTTTTTAACAGTAAATCTGGCGCACTCGTATATCCAGTTCGAAAGAGGGGGAAAGTGGAGGGATTTGAAAGATCGCGTGCTTATTGACATGTGGCTTACACTAGCACATAGAGCGGTTAGGAATCAAAATGAAATATGGATGGGGAAAAAATAATTACTGTCGGACTAAAAGATGGCTCGATCATATTTTGACATCAGAAATCAGTCTTTGTATTTACTGCAACAGCATCCTTTACAATAGTAGGTCTCAAATTCCTGGTGATGTACAACTGGTTATAATAAAATATAGAATATAGAACGTCGAATATGTAAGGGTTGTTTGGAGAAGGGCTTTGCCCTTTGATTTCATCCTTTCTCTTCACCCTTGAAGGTAAACATTGAATAAGCAAGCAGAGGAACAGGCTTTACTGTTGCATTTTTTTCAGTCGGTGAGTAGTTACTCAGCATAAATAGAAGTGCTGGGTTTCCGCAGGGCTGATGCGTCTTGCCATAGCTGTTTTGGAAGTCCTATAGCTACAGCCTGCAATCCGCCTGGCTTCATTCAGGGTTATTCATAGCTCAGCTTTCACGATTATTAAATGAACCAAATTTACATTCCTCCTTATCCAGATACAAATCTGTTTTAAAACTGCTGCAGAAAGAAATGCTTTCTAGTAACAAACCCACCTCATTATTCCTAAGCCTTGATAAGAAGCAGTAAAAGGTGGTGGTATGGTTGGTAAATGTGCCTTGAGGGATCACACGTTGAATGTGGCTCTCATTTTTTATTCCCATGTAAGTCCCTTTACACCGCTCTGACTGGTTTAAAGTGGCCTTGAATGAGCACAGCTCGTACTTTGGGCCTTTTCTATTTAAACTCCTATGAAAGAGGTCTGGCAGAAGGCAAATCAGGTGCATGATATTTTAAAATGTGCTGTAAAAGCATCAGTTGCGTAGCATACACAGTGCCTCCGTGAAACACTCTTTTTTTTCCCCCAGCTATGGAAATTCAGAGACGGGCCGATAGACTTGCCTGGGGCCAGCCTGTGTGTTAACAGCACAACTGGGATTACAGCTCAGGAGCTGGTTTTGTGCAACCCCATGGCTAATCCAGTGTTTCACGTGACTCCCTCCGCGTGGAAAGCATGCAGGCATAAATGCGGATTGCTCTGGCTGTGCACAGGAGGAGGAATAGATCCACCCTTCCTGGCTGTCCACGGTCACAAGCCCTCCTCCACCACCAGATCTGCAGTGTTGGCACACAACTGATCAGAGCGTGAAGATGGACTGTCTTCACGTAGTCCATCTCGGAGCCTTTCCTGCACTGACGTGTATGCTAGGCCAGCCTAGAAACCCCACCTGAGATGTGTTGCAGTGTCGCCGGGTGGCGGTGGGTCGGCAGGGTTTACTGCTGCTCTTTGGGCGTTCACATACATCAAACAAGTGAGCTTGCACACATTCACGTTCACCACTCCCCATCTTCGTAACAACTATTCGGGAGACCAATGATCCAAAAATCCCCTCGATTCGGGCTGTTTCAGTGAACGTCAATCAGGAAAAGAAGGCTCCCACAACCTTGCTGCAGAGTTACTTAAAAACGGTTGTTTTTATAGGGTAGCAAAGCGAATGTTGAAGAAAAAAATATCCCAAATGCAGCTCCTGGATGTCCTTGTATAGCCTCAGCCATCTCTGCATAGACAATTATTTTCTCTCACAGTCATTTTTAGTGCATGGTTTGCTTGGTTTTTCTTTACATCCTTCCCTTCCAATCCTGCGTATCAGAGTGAAGTCTGACAGCAGAGTCAGGATGGACGTGTCGGTGGCTTTCCTAAAACATCCCTACGATGTGAAAGTCAAATCCCAGACTTTGTTTGCCATATAGAAATCTAACCTGCGGGTCCTTCTTCGTTTTGAACTTGCTGTTGTGCTTTGCCAACTAGAGTAATGGGTACCTTACCTCCTTTTTCACTGCAGTATGTTGTGAAATGTTATCAAATGCTACCATTGTAGCAGTGCGGCGTATATTTAACCTGCGTGCTTTTTCATCTGTGACATAATGAGGAGTATTTCAACATTGTTCGCTCATGATCTCATAGCAGCCCAAATATCAGATCATGTCCAGAATTCTTCAACAAAATATTAGTGGCCCAAATCAATGTTGATTATTTCATAGTCTGATAATTCACCTTAAGAAGGGGAAGGCTGATAAAATATGATATGTTGCAGTACCTAGCCTAGAGCCACTTTTTAATTCAAGCAGACCACCCGATGATATTATGTACATATTTTTTATTGAATTTATTTGTTAATTTATTTTCTATTTAATTTATTTGTTCATTTATTCACCTGCTATTTGGTGGAAGAGTAAAATATAGTGGCACTTTCTGATAGCACTTTTTCCTCTCTTGCAATGCCCAGCCTTTGGGGGAGTTGTGTATCACTTAGCATGGCTGTCACATCATCGTCACCGCATGCACATTTTGCAAAACAAAAAAGAAATTCTCATCTGTCCTACGTGGACGGTGAATATATTTCACCTTAAGTATACGTAAATCTGATACGTGTCCCATTTGTAGTAAAGGTCTTCAGTTATGCAGCAAAGTTGTTTTTCCCTGTGTTTTTATAAATAATACTAACTTCAGTGCCAAAGTTCTCCCATCACAAGGACGTTATTTGCAGGACACAATTTGGACAGAGTCCTGTTTTGGTCTTCTGAGTCAGACTGTCTCCTGTAGCCATTTCATCTTTTACCAAGCAGCATCTGTAAGGCATAACCAAACACAGTGGTGTGGTGTTGCTCTCTGTGGCTGAAAACTAAATACCTAAGTACGGCTTCTCTTTGTGGAAGAGTCTCTATCACAGTCTCTAATTAAAGGAGAACACAATTACCATTTAGAAGTCTAGGAAGATACTCAGAATCAATCAAAGCTATTTTGGACTTGTTAGACTGTGCAGTTACCTAAATAAATAGGATTCCCCTTTCTCCTTATTTACTGCCCTCTATTGTGAACCCCCTTGAAAATCTAGCCAAGTTTATCCTTGTGGCTTGTGTCATACTTGCACCCAATATAATTTTAAAAGTTAGCATTTTCAATGTGAGCAGGGTTTTTCTCTCTTGATGAATTTCATTATAGGTACATTAGTTCTCAAATGTCAGAAACTGTCTTTCTGTGGGGTTGCGTTTTTTGTTTAAGCTTGTCTTTAAACCTGTGTCATTTCCTTTTCATTTTTCCCCATCTCGTTCCCAAAGGAATTAGCAACAAACTCCCTTTGAGAAAAAACATGGCTGGGGAAGAAAAGTACTTTTGATGATTAAGGCCCTTCTGTTCAAACAGTTCCTGCCTACACTATGGAATCCATAGATACTGGAGATATAAAGGAGAGGGTTAGAAGATAACCAAGACCCCTCAGGCTTGATACATAATCAAAGAAGTATTGTTTGGGAATGACTTAAGGGGAAGCGGAGTGGCTAACATTTTGGCCCCGATCCAGCTACCGCTGGAATTGATGGCAGAGTTCCCACTGGCTGCAGGAGAAGCGAGAGCAGACCTTTTGTCTGGTGAGGACAAGCGTATGAGAACACAATGGGAAAGATGACAACCATGCAAATTGGGAAAGACAACTGCCTACAGATTCCTTATGTAGAGGATGTCTCTGCCTGGGTAAGTGAGCTTGACGGGAGGGATGCGTTTCATCTCCGGTTCCTGGGCAGTGCCCAGCTCAGTCGGCGGCAACATTTAGTGGAGGCAGGATCCCACTGTATAAATATCTGCAATTCCAGGAGTGCGGCTGTGCATCTTGCCAGCTGAAGTTGTAAGGGCAACTGAAAATTAACTAACAACAAACATAAGCACAGTTGCACTGGGTAGGAGCAAAGACCCAGCTAGCCTGGCAATCTGTTCTCTGTAGAGGATTAAAGAATAGCAGAGCAGGGCATACAAAGCACAGTGCATCCCTTGGTACACCATCCCAGCTTCCCTGAGTCAATAATTTAGAGCTGTTTGGGTATTATCTACATTTCAGAACATTGTGTTTAAAGACCATTAGCGGGCAAACAGTTGAAGTCTGAACTCCAGGCGTAGCATCTTCCGTTACATTTATGTTAACAGGTCTGCAAGTCGGCAGATGTACTTTAGGAGATGTACTGTAGGGCATCTCTTCCAAGGTCAGCCCCTGAAAAGGTGCTCTCCACCTCTTTCCTGCTGTCGCTGTCGTGAGACTGATCCAAGGCGCATCTCTTGGGACTAGTGGCTAGTTTCCAGGACATTTGCAGCTCGGGCGTTACAAAGCCGGTGCTGGGCTCTAGCTTCTGGTTGGGATCAGGCCCCCCCCAAAAGGTGCAGTCTCCCTAATGAGCAAGGACAGCTGTGAGTGGCACTCCTTGAAGTGGAAGAGTGCAGATGCCTTAATCTTCATTAGGAACCAGCACTGGGAGAACTGGCAAAATCCCAGAGAGGAAAGTACGCCTTTAGGGAGGGCTGAGAAGGAAAATAAGTACACAAGGTACAGAAACTAGGGGGGCAAAGGAGAGAGTAAAAGGGAGATTTGACAACTGTGCCGGGACCTACAAAAGGGGCCACATCTGTTCCGGCAATATCCCAAGCCATGAACGGGTCTGACATTCACAGAAGAAGCCTTCCCGGTGCAAAGATTGGAGAGGTGTTTGGTGGAGAGTCTGCAGTGTAAACTAGCTGCACTTTCCCTCGCCTTATGGTCATATGGTTCCCATTTGTGGGGTGGAATTGAATAGCTGCAGACTTGCCGCTCTCAGAGGAAAGAGATCGTCTTACTTACTGTAAAAGTCTTGGGGGCTTTTTCCCTTGGATGTATGAGAAGGACACTTTGGCCGTGACCTGTGAAACCTCGCAGAGTGCACAGCAGGAACTGCAAGGTGGTTTTGCTTCAGTGCAAGTGTGAATGCAGGGCATGTGCGGACGCAAATAACATTCAGCTGCTGGGGCAGTCTTCACTGAGCAGAAGCAGCCCTGGTGCTCTGACATCCCCTCCATACCTTCCGCAAAATAGGGTCAGAAACAGGAAGAAATAAAAGGGGGTGTGTGGGAAGAATTCCTTTGCTTAAGGAAGATCCTGGGTATGAAAATAAGGTTTTTTTTCTCTCCGCCTTCCTCAGGTCCTAGCTGTTGGGAGAAACGAGCCTGGTGCCCACTCAATGCTGGTGCAGGCACGGTCAGGGTCCTTTGCGATTATTCTCTCGTTCATCACTCTTCCACTCACCCCATGTCCAAGTCTGGCAGGCTTTAGTCTTTGTCTTTAAACTCCAGCTGCTGGGTTTGTGCTATTACCTGAGAATCTCACTTGGAAGAAAAAGAATGTGCTATCCCTTGTGGCTGCAGGGGAGAGGCTGAAAATGTGAACCCAAGATGTGCCCGTGAAAAGAATTCAAAATTTAAAATCGCTCATGGCTTTTTGAAGCCTTTTTCCTAATTACTGAATGCTAATTCAGAAATAACTGAATAATTCAGACTAATAAAATTGTGCAGACAATTCTCCATAGCAGCATTAAGCAAAGTAAAGCCATAATGTTATTTATTTAATTACAGAGAGTTTGGAGGACTGCGTAATTAAGTGAAGGATACTATTTAGCTGTAGTCAATAACTGCCTGTTTCAGGGGTAAAACGGAAGGCTTAAAAAAATTGATCTCCTTTGTATCTCAGCTTGAAGTAAGTCCTTTCTTCAAGCTTATTTCTCACTGTGCTGAATAATCCAATCATTTCTGTGGTCCTCAGGTTAATCAGAACTGCCAGATTTAGTAAATGATTTTTTCTTGTTCCATTTTTGACAAAGTTACTCTTTAACTGAGCATTTCTCCAAAGCACACTACTGTTTTTTTTATAAATTATTATCTCATGAGCAAAATCTCTTCAAAATATTTCTTCATCGTGCGTTAAAACATAAATAATAATAAAAGAAAATTCTGATTGTATTTAGACCTGAGTAGTTTCTGTTGACATCGCTGTGCTTCGGTGGTGTAATGCTCTGTAATAGACAAGGGAACTACTGAACCGGTGGCCGCAACAGTCACACTGGAGAGAAGAGTTGACGTGACTTTTGCAGAATTAACTCTGATGCAAAAGTGCTCAGCGATTAGAGTAAGGAAGGAGCCAGCAATCAACTATCTGTGGTTGAGACCCTCCGGATAACATGCTCGCATTTCATCAGCAACCCTCACCCAAGGCTTTTACATGAACTAAATGGTCATGCGTCAGTATGGAAAATTCACTTATAGATTACTAACTGGTTACAAATTAAGAAATAAAAAAAAAAAAACCCACACCATGAGCAGGGTACCGAAAATAGCTACAGACATTCGATGTGAGTGTGCCTCAATTTCTCCAGACATGCTGAAGTGTGATGTTACTGATTGCCTTTGCCACTTCTCTCCTGTTTCCACTGCGAAGCAAAGGGTTTACACCGAGTAGTACTCGATTACTGTCTCAGGGGTGAATGAAACATGAGTGAGGAAGATAATATTAGGAAATTGCACCACTGCTCTCAGATTTCTTTGGCTGTATTTTGACAGCTGAATTAACTTGAGTTATCTGTGCTCAACTGAACTTCCCCCAGTGTAGCACAGCTTACTCGAGAACGGCCATCCTGCAAAATTATACCGGAGCTGCACAAATGAAATAGGGGATCAACAATGTGACTGTAGAGCAGCACAGAGAGATTAAGTTGGGCAAACTAAATATTTTGCCTCTTCATTATAGCTGGAGGCAAATTACACGAGTTAAAAGCACCATCACTTTTAAACTAGTTTTTTTCTTTATGGATGGAAGTTTGGTTAGGGCTGAAATTTTAGTTTTCGCTCCAATTAATTCTACACTGAAGATAAGTGCTTTGATTCGTGCTCTACAGAAAAGTCTATTTTTTTAAAAACTTGCTTCATCCCCCGTCTAAGGATGTCCAGTCAGCCCTGGGAGAAATGGCTTCTGGGACTTAATATTTTGCCTCTGATTCATTCTGCTGAACAACTGCTTTTGAAAAGAAAACTCACATCCCACATTCTCTGTTTATGTCTATCTCTTTTTGCCCTGGAAAGAGAAAGGAAAGTTGTATCTGGCAGACAAAATGATACTGGAAAATTAGCAGGATACTTGAAAGTGACATTAAAATTGCTTTCCACAGCCAGAGCCCACCAGCACCTGGGTGCAGCGGAGGTAGGAGCTCCTCTTGTTTTGAAGCATTATGGAGCCCCCAGGAGCATGTGTTTGACACACAGCAATGGAGATGTAAAGCCATGAACTCGGTGGAAGTTCAATTTGTTATTTTTGTTGTATGGTTACTTTAACCAA
>VYXH01003321.1:82550-136795 GCA_013397275.1 Burhinus bistriatus
AAAAAAAGAAAAAGAACAAGGAAAAAAGTTCTATCTTCATTCTGATAAAGCCTTGAATTTTCCAAATGAGACTTTCAGGAGGGAATCTTTATCTGTGTGTTCTCCAGCATTGGCAAAGCTGCTTGTTTCTTATGTCTAGAAAAAAGGCTTTTTCTGGGGAGAAGTCCCAACTGCAGACAGCCTAATTTGTTCTTGGCACATCCTAGGATTTGCATTGCTGTGGGGGTCAGAAATGTAATAATTCATGAATCTGTCTGCTGAGCTGGGCTCAGTTAGTCAGTGTTCTTTTTTTTTTTTGCTTTTCCAGTTGCCTTTTGGGAAGGGTAGAGCCTTCCCTGAGCAGAGCAGAGGGTCTTGGAGCGTGTTGTGGCACTACGCCTAGCAATGCTGCTGGGAAGAGCAGAGACAGCACAACATCATCTCCGCTTTCTGCGGGGCGGGAAGTGGGGCTTGGCAGGAGAAGCCACTCGTCTCCCCTGGACCCTTGGTTGGTGCTGGCAGAAATTGCACTCCCCTTGCTGACATTTAAGATGCTTTCTTCCTTTCTTTACAAGACCTGCAGGAATTGAACTATTCTCCTTTGTGGCTGGGGCTTCATGCCTCCATGTGCTATCAGAGTTCACTTCACAGAATCACAGAATGGTTAGAGTTGGGAGGGACCTTGAAGATCATCTAGTTCCAACCCCCCTGCCGTGGCCAGGGACACCTTCCACTAGACCAGGTTGCTCAAAGCCCCATCCATCCTGACCTCGAACACTTTCAGGGATGGGGCATCCACAACTTCCCTGGGCAACCTGTGCCAGTGCCTCACCACCCTCAGATTAAAGAATTTCTTCCTAATATCTAATGTAAATCTACTCTCGGTTTAAAACCGTTACCCCTCATCCTATCAACTTCTCAGCCCATGCTTCCTCCTTGCTAGACCCTGGCAGAAGGCGGTCACAGGAATATAAATTCCTCCTGTCCAAGGAAGGTTGCATCCATGCCCGGCACTTTGCAGGGCGAGCCGGGTGCCAGGCTGGCATAGCTACCCCGGGGCCGGGAAGCGGAGGAACCATCAGCCTGCAGCCGGGCTGCAGCATGGACACGAGAGCTGCATCTTCTCAGAGATTCTGTGAGGTCTGGGGCAGGTCCCATCAGTGCTGCCTGCCTCGGATTACCTGGGCTGCGTACGAACAGTAGAAATAACCTCAGGTAGGAGCGAGACGCAGTGACCCAGGCTCCACACAGTTCTGGGATCTCCCGAGCTGCTGCTGAATGTTCAAGGTGCCATTATTCACAAGCTACAGCTGTATGTTTTAAAAACACTTAAGACTTGGCCATATCAAAATGGATGTTGACCAGACACAGTAAAATATATACCTACCTAATCTCAAACCCGGATTTAAGCTTCCCAGCTACTTCTAGGTGTTAGAGCAAAGATAAGCAAGAGAGCTGCTGAAAATATTTCAAATGGCAAGGAATTTCTCTTCTCTTTGTTCCCAGAAGCAGCTGAACTATTTTTACTCCTTCTAAGCACATCTACTTTCTGAGGAGAAATTGGATAAAGAAGATACTGTTTTGTTAGAATTACAAGAATCTGAAGAAGGACTTCTGCGTGTAAGGAGCAACTTTCAGTTAGAGCTGTGACTGGCAGCTCCAGCCATGATGAAACGTCACATTTCATGCAAGTAAACGTACATTACATGGTAAAAGTTTTTAACGTCCAGACCCTAGAGTCATCGAAAGGACGATGAGCTGCCTTGCACTAGGACCTGATATGGGAAACGTGGTTACGGGGTGGCTCAGGTACTAGAGTCTTGCTAAAGGCGGTAGGATCAAGGTGTGCCTTTCCTACCCCTTTCTGCATTGTGGGTTGGCATCTTAGTCTGTTTGGGCTTTTTTAGTAAACAATGTGTAGTTGTGGAAGCATTAAAGGAAATTCTCTTTAAGAGATTTCACTGCTGTTACACTGGTCATGCGGAAAGTCAGCAAAATGCCAACATTTCTTCTTTGCTGCATTCAGCCATTAAAATCTTAAGCCATTGTTATATTATATATTACTATTAAGAAATACCAGCTTTTATAGCATTAGGTGAAACCTCTTTATTCAGTGATAATTCAGTTTCTTGGTATTATTTATCTGTATGCATGTGCTTGCAGATATTAGAATAGTAAGACATCAAAGTTCAGAAGTTATTATATGAATTGTGTTTGGTATGTGTATATGTATACATATGTAAAAAGTACTAGGCAAGCAGAAATATTGTTTCAGGGGATGTGTTAACAGCTATTGAAAATATATGGCCAATATCCTTTACTCAGAGTTCTGATAATTCTTTCGAGGTAATAAGATGCTTTAGACCAGCAGTTGGAAAGCCCTAACCCTAAATATTGTGTGCCAAGCAAGAATTGCCTACTGTGTCAGTTAAAGTTCAGCAATGGGATAAACTTTGAAATATGTCTCAGGGGCAGAGCCAATAGAGTGGAGGTTAGAGAACTGGGATTTAACAGAGAAATTACAATAAATCAGAATGATATAGGTGAAGATATAAAATAGGGTAGGGACGTTGTCTTGTAGTAGTAATAAACACCAGCTAGTTGTAAACAGTCTGGCAAAACAGTGAATTTGGAATATTTGACTCCACAATTCTAATGCAATAGAGCATTCATGTTATAGATGATATCAGGCTTTTTATTTATTTGGAATGTCTTGCATGTTAGCATTCGTTTGGTTTCTTTATCGAGAGTTTTGCAAATACACAGTGATAAAAAAACAGTAAGTAAATATGTAGAAATTCAGACAATACTATACAATTGGAATAACTGTAAAGGAAATTACGAAGGAGCTTAGACAAGAAAATGGACAGTGGGAGGGAATACATACAGCAGAACTGCTGAGTTTGTATTTTCTATAGATTTGTTTCTCGAGCGTACAAAAATCTTCTCCCCCCTTCTTGCACTTTTGGAGTTCAAATCCAGTAATGTGGTGGGAAGCGTCCTCATATTATTATCTAAGAGGTATTTTTATTCAGGTAGAAGCTGTGAATTCGGTATAACGCAGCATAGGGAACAATAGCTGATACATCAAAAATGCAGACATACAGTGCACAGCAAAAGTAGCAAAGCTCGGTTCAAAATTCATGGCTATTTTCATTTCCCATTTATTGAGGCATCTTGGCAGACACAACACAATCTTCTCAAATTGTTTCTGGTTAGTTCAGCACATCTCTGTCTTAAATCCTCTCCTGGAGCGCAAGTCACACTGCCTGCAAAAGCTCTGTGAAGGAGAACTAATCAACTGTGAGCTCCCCCGTGGATGTGACCTCTGTCAACAAGCTGTTTATGATTCCCAGAATGGATTTAAATGGATACCAGTTCTTCCTCTGCTGTGAGAAGCTGTTGACATGGTTGCAGTTGATTAAAAAAAAAAAAATCGCTGTATCTTATAAGAGAGTAAGTGAATCATTGCTTTATTTAGAAAGCCTTCAGATCAACACCTCGCTTTTTGAACAAAAGCGTTCAGGACAACATAACCACCCCTGGGACGTGCTGATGATACCCACCTGGACCAGAGTTTCTGATAGATTTTCTGCAGCTGGGACAGTCAGACATCCGGAAGGATTTCTCTCTTTCTTTTAATATAAAGAGTAATAAGATAAATGTATACTGCTTTTTTCACTGAGCAAGGCAGGGAATGGATGAAGTGGGGGAAGGCTGGGGAGTTGTTCTTGCTGTGTTTGCGAGCAGTTTGACTTTCTCAGGACAGCAGAGGTCACTGTGCTCATTGGGAAAAAAGTGGGGAAATCAGGAGGCGCTCAGGATATTTCAGTCCTCAGGTGACAAAGTCAGTGTCTGTCTTCCTCCAGAAGGGGACTGCTATTTCAGATTGGTTTTCCTGTAGTAAAACAACAGCTTCTTTTGGCCAGTAATAAATACAAAATCTACATTAACCTGAAGAAGTTATTAGGATTTGAGGCTGGAGACCCCACAAACCAATTTCTGTGGCTTGGAGGACAGGAGGGTGTGCAACAGCAAACCCTCTTCGGGCAAGTTTCGATCTTCTCACTAGAATGCCAAAAAGCTTTTTAATGACGATTGTCATTTGCAAGAACAGCCCAAGAGGGTTTATGACCGTGTGTGTTTCTCACTAGAGAGGTGTGGTTTTGAGCATGACGGATTTGACGGCATGCCCTGAGGTGTCAGGGAAGGTGCGCTGGTGCCCATGTAGCCCTCGTGCAGCACCTTTCAGGTGACCCTGGTTAGAGTCGAGGGCAGCGTAACACAGGAGAGAGGAAAGACTGGGGAGAAAATAGGAATTGCAAGAAGCTTTTTTTCCCAGTCAAGCAGTTTCTGTTCAGTCTTCAGTATGGTCAGTGCTGTATTACCTACCGTGCGCATTTTAAGTTTCTGTCCTTTCTTATAATTGTAAAATCAAATCGAGGCTCATTCTGACAACTGACGTGAAATTTTAAACTTTTTCCTACCTTATAGGGAAAAAATAACAAGCTGGCACTTGCTTGGTTGTCCGGCTGCTAATTTTCTGTCCAAAAGCAGCAGGCTGAGGATGGAACAGGAGAGGGCAGTACAGGAGTGTCTGAGCACCCAAACTGTCAGCACAATGGGGTGAGCAGGGATACAGGCATTTAGGAAGCATGTTTTGTTTCCATCAGCAGCAAGACAGAAGCTCTTAAAACTCCATTTGCTGCCTTCAAATAAATGTTTTTCTTTCATAGACACACTGTAAAGGAAATTCAGAATTGTTTAGTGGCTAAAACTAGAGAATGCTATGATTTCTGTTGACATGTTGGTTTTATTTATTGTGATAAAGAGAGGACCGTTTCTTGCGGGGACTGAAAAAAGTAGGGCAGCAACTTCTGTTTCAGCTGAGGATAATCTGGGATATTAGACACATGTATTCAGGTATCTTTCCTGAGCTGCAATAAAATTGGTGTTTCATGGGGTTGCATCCCTGCATCCAGCTATGTGTGTTGGGATTTGTGGTGTGGCTGAGTGGGGGGAATGTGCTGAGGCATCACTTAATCCAGAGGCACTCAAAGCATGTACCGTGAAGTGAGGAGAGCCAGTTTTGCCCCCTGACACAGGGCAGCAATTGAGCCTTTTAATGCCATTCTTTCACAAAGCAACGGTGCCATAATGGCTTCATAATCACGTACAGCTCAATGAGTGCGTGAATGAGTGTTGCTGTGCATCCTGCCATCCTAATTCCCCCTCCTGCCCTGGAAGGGGGTTCCCCCGTCAAGCTTTGCCTTTCTCTGCCTCCCCACCAAAACAAGCTCTTACAGAGTGACTCGGATGATTGTAGGCAGAGGAAGAAGGTGGTGATCCTCCAGACAGAAGGAAATCCATCCCTCCTCTCTACAAAAGCATGGAAACACAACTTAAAAAGCACAAGGACAGTTCACCGGTGGGAGTGGGAATTTGGCAGTCTGGTCTTCTGGCACAGAAGACATACTGGACCGGAGTGAGACAAATTGGTCAGCTGAGCTAACGCATCCATACTGTGGCCTTTGGTTAGTCTTTGGAGATTGACTTGGGTGATGTAGTCTTCCTAGAAATCCCTTTATTTCTTGGACTATGGAAGCACAACATTAGCACAGCACAGAAAGATGCAATTATCTCCTTACTACCTGGTTTGAAGAACCTCTTAGAAAAGACCTGATTGTCTTTTATGGTAACACAGGTCTCTTAGGGGCCACTGTGCCACCCGATGCTGTCCAAGCAGTTGTCAGTACAAGCAGGAGAGAAACTTCTGCTCCTTAAATCCCTCCTAACATCTGTGTGAGAAGCATTGGTATAGAAGGCAGTATGAGGGTTCATCTTAGCTTTGCATGCCTCAACCCAGTTGTGCCCTGTGGATTTGGAAGACCCAAAGCCACAGAGGGAGCACAGAGAAGGACTGTACTGAACCAGCGTACGTTAGCTGCTGCGTTTGTTTTGCAGCCTTGGGTATGGTGAGCTGACGTGGGTCGTTTCCATTCACATAGCTGAACAAAACTCTCACATGCAGTAAGTGCATGGAAATAAAAAGCAGGCAAAAGAATTTGTCATGGGTTTTTTGTTTGGGTTTGGTTTTGGTTTTGTTTTTTTTTAAAGGGGAGATATAGAGAGGAACTCAATCAAAAAGAAAAAAAAGTAGGATCTGTTTAAAGGCTGAGCTTCATGATGTTAATGATTCCTTGAGCACAAGTCTGCTTTGCTTTGTGCATCCTTATGGAAAAAGGGTGACCTACACTCACTCACAGATTTTTTTTCTTTCCTTCTTTCTTTTTCCTTTTCAGAGCCATCCTTTTAGTATCTCCTCCCTTTCTTATCCTAACAATTCTGAAATGTTTACTTCCACCCCATTATCCTTTATGGTACTTAGCAGCACTGTCATTTGTTATTTTTAGAGCTTTTCAAACAGCAGAAGGTTTCATTGCAGTTTTGCATGTCTTTGCTGCCTGCTAATGTTACTTTACTTTTTTTAAATCACATAGCTCTGTGTGTATACCATAGCGTTTTCTCTCTGAGTGCAGTAACTTTCTGTTTCCCTTCTGCTTATTCTCCATACACACTGTCAGAGCTGATGCTGAGGATCCAGGATCCATGCGTGAGGAGTTGGAGACTTATTCTTGCCTGGTCCTGTGATCTGAATTAGTCGTTGGAGGGCATTTTTGGTTTAATTTCAGTGGGAAGGAATTCAGTTTGTGCACTCTGAGGTTACTCTGTAATGCAAATCAAAGCACAGCAAGTGAGAACTAGAAGATTCTCATCAAAACTCCTAATCCAAACTAAAATCTAACGTAGGTGCAACTAATGGGATTTAATGCCTACACCATAAAGGTACTTTTGAAAGTGAGTCAGAATTACTTCACAGCTTCTCTACAGGCATTTTTGAACGGAACACACAGAGTAATTGGCTTTAAGCATGGTCATGCATGGATAACTGGAGTGACACCACCACCAAACGTCTGTTCTAGCTCAGCTAGTTGCTTGTGTGATTTTTTTTTAAACAATATTTAGATCCGTTAGATGTTCTTAGGCTTGGAGTTTGAGTAGGATACCTTTTTTGGTATAAAATTTGTTTTGTGGAAAGTGTTTTCATTTTAAGATGATAGAGATGGTAAGCATAGATTTAGATATATTAGAAATAAGTATTCTTGGGGGGGGGGGACGACGACGGACGGACGGGAACATGCAAAAAGCCATATCTTCATTTGATTTCTAAAACATTCCGGTTCAAGCATTGGGAATCAACAATCAGATCCCAAACTCTCTTCCTGGGTAGATTTATAAGGATAAAAAATCTGCTTGCATAGCACTGACCTCTTTTCAGCCTACATAGATTTACTGCTACATATACTGCATCAGTAAACTTGACCTCGAGTGAAAGAAGGAGCTCTCTTGAAGTGATGCAACAGTTTGTCAAATTAAGTTCTTGATCTGAGAAAGCTTTTGTTAAAAGCACAAATGAGTAGGTGCTGAAACACTACCAACTAACAGATAATTGCCTGCACTCAGTGTGTTCACCAGTTTTCTGCAAGCTATCTCTTCCAGTCCACATTTTTCTACATTACTAAACACACAGTTTTTGACTCTTTTTAGGGTGGGGTTTTTTTTTCAGGCTCCCAGTTGCAAAACCTCTTTGTAAGTAACAAACAGAAGTTGATGAGACTCATGATGAGACCCAAAGGAGGATGACTGGGTAGACGGCTACCTTTAAAAAGCCTGCCGCTCCTTTCTAAGTTTTCCTGTTTTCCCTAAGGCCATTCCTTGAACATCAGAGGCCAGAAAGCAGCGTTAAGGCCAGGAGTGGTTGTATACAATGGCATGCCCCTTTGCAGTCTAATGAATGTGTAGAGGGATCATTTCAAGTAGTTTATAGAATTGTGGGTCCTATTGCTCTTTCTTTGAAGTAGCTTTTTCACACTGACTTGTGCTAAAATTCATGCTTGCGTCCTTAGGGTGGGGAATCTCCTCCATGTCTGTCAGAGCAATTGGCTTAACTCCTTTGATTTGAAAGATATTGCGGTATTGAATTACCAAAGGGATTTCTCTAAAGAAAGGAGAGAAGGGGACTTGGGGAATGCCTGGGCTGCCGGTACAGAAGCAGTGACCAAACAACCGTTGCTTGTCCTTTGCCAAGAGCTGTCTGATCATACCGCACAAGTGCCCCTTTCTTACTTGTAGCTGCTGACTTCCCTGAAAAGATGATTAAAATGTGTTCAGTGTTTTCTTAAGTCATTTAATAGCTGAGCAGTTGTTGCAGTTACTGGGGGGTTAAGACGCAATCTGGAGGTGGAGGTATAAAGGCCATTGCTGTTGAGAAGTGATTCCAACAGTGAAGAAAGTGTGAGCCTCCCTGTTGAACTTGGGAGTTTGGTGGCAATTTAGACTTCAGGCTCTCTTTCGGGGTGGTTTAGAGTATCTTATGTGTATAACTTAGAACTGAAATCACACCTTAAACCAGTGATTTTACATACCTTAATACAGTGTGGAGAACTTTAATACCACTGCAATTCGTTGGCCTGTCTTTCTTTTCTCTTGGTTACATTAGAATAGACTAACCAAAGCAGAAATGATTCACCCATCGTTTTATAATGGAGGGATCTTAAAGTGAAAGGAAGAAATCTTACCTTTTAAAAACACCCCAAATTTTATTGTAACAATGGCTCCTGTGTATTATCACTTGCATTATCACTCCAGAATCACAGAATCACAGGGGTTGGAAGGGACCTCTGGAGATCATCTAGTCCAACCCCCCTGCCAGAGCAGGGTCACCTACAGCAGGTTGCACAGGACGGTGTCCAGGCAGGTTTGGAATGTCTCCAGAGTCAGAGACTCCACCACCTCTCTGGGCAGCCTGCTCCAGTGCTCTGCCACCCTCAAAGGAAAGAAGTTCCTCCTCATGTTCAGATGGAACTTCCTATGTTCCAGTTTGTGCCTATTACCTCTTGTCCTATCACTGGGCACCACTGAAAAAAAATGATCCAGAGGGATGCAGGTGTAGTCTTCAGAAGAATTTGTCCCACCACCCATTTTAGTGTGTGTCTGTTGCTCTGATGTCCATTGGTTAAATACTTTTGTCTGTCTGTCTAGGTAGGCCAGGCTGTAGCCATTGCTACAAAGCAGCTTAATCAGCTGTTCACAGTGCAGCACCGAGTGATCCGGTCTGGCATGCTCTGTGCGTTCAGCTTCTCCACCCATGCAACAGGTTGGCGTGCTGCTCATTCTCCTAAGAAAAATAAGCTAAATTGGTGCTTAGAGATGGAAAGATTTAATTAATCTGGACACTTATCTGGCTGACATCTAACATAAGGTTTTTGATCGCTAGTTGAGACTATGTTGGGTGTAAAATGCACTTCCAACATCTCTGATTTGTATTAACGCAGCTATAATGGGCTTTTCAGTGGTGCTCAGTTTTGCTTCAGTCTTGCTCCCTGTGAAGCAGGGGGCAAAAAGTATATTCACTGAAAGTAGAGTGCAGCCCATCCAGTTCACTTCTTAAAATATTTTCAATAATTCCTAGAGGTTTCAGTGGTGAAAATCCTATGGTAACAAGTATGTGATGTTTGCAGATGGTCTTCACAATTTGTGAAGTAAATGTGGTGGCTCTGGAAGCTACCCATTGACAATCGGGGAAACAGTAGTTGCTGGTTTTAACCCAAAGCAGAGGAACCTAAGGCAACAGCAGTACAAGCTTCGTTGTGCTGCCCAGCATCCTTGGAAGATCCAGGCTATTCTGTGTACCAGTTCAGTCTTTGGCTTTTATTCTGATCAAGCTGGCTTTGGTGATCTGTTTTGCCAGTAGAGTCTATCAGCTCAGGTCGCTTGAATCGTGGTTCTTCTGTGAACAGGCGTGCGTTAAGACCAGGGACTGCCTGAAGAAAGGCACTTTTGTCACACATTAGCTCTCCAGAGGTACCTCTTCTCTAGAAGTCAAGTCCCTTGCCTCCTACCTCTCCATTAGCCAAAGGAGCCTTTCTGAAAGAGTTTTAAAGCCCATATTTGCAGAACAGATTAGTGCAATATTTGAGCCTAATTAACTTGTGTTTAAACTTTGACTGTAATACTCCTGGAGCCTCGGGTTCTTAAAACTTCTGCCCAGGTTTATTGCTAATCTCCTGGTAACATAACCCCAATGATGTCACTTTCAAATACTGCTTTTTCAGTAACTTTGTATGGATTTTTTCTCTCATAAAGATGTAAAACTAACACTCCCACTTTAACTTACAAGCTAGTAAAAAGATTGTCAGCTAAACCAAATTAAGATTCTCCAACAAGAAGCTGAGTTCATGGTGTCCCACAACTGCTCAGTCTTCCAAGGTTTCATCTGATAGTGTTCAATGCGTCCTTCCTAAGTGTATTCCCATTGAGCTGGAATTCTAGCTAGAAGTCACTGAGCATCCTCTAAAATACAAAGAGCTGAAAGGCACATGGAGCCATGTGGATTTGGGCCTTTCAGCCCGTCTGTATTGTTTGTGCCTTACACGCTATTTTTTATTCTGATCGTTCCTGCATCCTTCATCCTGAGGGCAGCAGAGCAGCTGCTCTCACCTGGGAACTTCTCTTGTTGAACAGGATCTCCAAGCAGCAAAAGATGCCCAGTGACATCCTGATCTTCTTCCCAGCCCTTACTGCCAGGTACCCTTAGGTACGCTGCCTCTGATTCTTCTGCTATGATTCATAATAAACCTCAGCCATATTAGGTCCCATATTCCTAGTCGTTTCTGTTTTATGGGTCTGATTGTCTGTGATTTTTTTTAAATGCTTTTTGTGATTTTTTTTGTGCCTGTTACAGTATTTTAAGGCTCCCTAAAAATGGAACCTGATAAAATTCCTTCCTTGCATATGACACAGACTGTTGCTTCCTGACATCTGATTATACATTCTTGCAGCAGCTGCTCTTAAAACTTCATCAAGAACATAAGAAACATTTGTCCAAAGAAGAGTACTCTTCCTCACACTTGACCCATTTTTCTATGCTTACCTACTTTTTCTCCCTTTCATATGTAATTTTATTTTTATAGAAACCATTTCTCTGATGATCTAGTCTTCTTTACTGACTCCCTTTCTGTAATTCCTTCCATATGTTTATTGTCTGCTGTAAAAAGTATGGAGTGAATGATTCCTACTGAGGTCATGTCATTTTGTTTACATTCTTAGTAACTACGAAGAGCTTGATTGGAGCCCTTTAGGCATCTCAAGTATGATTGTCTTTTTCCTGAGTCTTCTATAAAAACAGGATGCTGAATTTTGTGGAGCTAACCTGGCAAGGAATAGGTTTAGTAAAATAAATAAATGCAGCATCATAAATTTATTGATAAGTATAGTTGGTTTTTGTTAAATTCCTCTGTAGTTTAACAGCTTACTAAACGTTTAAAAAAAAAAAAAAACAACCCAAAAAACAGTAGAAGCGAGCTTTCTACAACTCATTTTCAATATGGACTTTATCTTTTGACAGAGCTTCATCATTGCCTGGTGCCATTAGTAGCCTGCTCCTTGCTGCAGATGAGGGTCTAACCCCATGGCACCAACGCAGTGGCTGAGCAACCTTGGCCTGCGTAGAGCATAGGAAATGGGACAGGCTTGCAGTGTTTTGTGAAAATGGCACATTTTTTGCTGTCTTATCCCAGTTAGGAGCTGGGAAGTTACAGATCACAGCTTGCCACTCTTCAGCGATGATGGATGGACTGCTTGCACGAAAGACTGGAGTATGTTTGGCAAGAGCATCCTTAGATGTCTTAATGGTGAAAATCCGGCAAGTCTTAACTGAGCATGTGTGAGCAATGATCTGAAAGATGGTTTACAGCTCACCCAGACTGGAGCAGACTTTCAGAGGAGCAAGGAAATGCATGTCCCTGGCTGTAGAACCAGGCAGTTGCTATATGCCACCTCCCTGTTCTCTGGAGTACAGGCAGCAGGAGGTGAAATATATTTTTTAACAGATATATCCTATGCTTCATCCATCCCTTCATTCAGATAAGCTTTCTGAAGAGCGAGGCAGTGAGTCTGCCTTTCCATGCTACCCCGAAGTACATGATGCAATTGCAGATCCTACAGAATCCCATTTGCTAGCCCATGTACACCACGAAACCTCTTCTTTCTCCTGCTTTTTAGAAGCATAACACATACAACTAGTTTCAAGCCTTCTGCTTTCCTTCCAGCCTCGACTTTTTCATTACTTTGCCTCTCTGATGACCTTTCCACACTTCTTCAATGCTGGAGCAGTTTGGCTTATTAGGGAAGTGGAAGAGCTACACATCTGTGGTCTCTGATGGCTTTACTATTCCTACCAGTCTTTTCCGACAGCTAGGCAACTTACTCAACATTTATATTTTGAGAGAAGGAAGGAGAATTGTAATAACTTTCTGGGGGGAAAAATATTTTCATTTCTATTAGAGACCGATTCCCAGCTTTGAGCACTTTGTCATTAGCGGGTTGTAAACCTCTCAGACAGGCTGTCCCATAGCTACCCACCGAGCCATTTGTCAGGGCAGAAAAATGTGCGTGGTGAAACTGGTCACCAACAGCCTGCAGCTAGACTGAACCAGGCTTTTAAAAAGGCTGCCAGACATTTCTACACTTTTAATAGTCAAAATCCTACATTAGCATTTATGAGAACATTTATAGAGAGTTTAAGCAATTGCATGGTTTTTCTCCTAGATGTAATATTAAATCTCTGAAATATAAAAATTGCTTGAAATGATCAAGTCTATGTGGAAAGACAGAAGCAGAGAGGTGCTTCCCTCACCCCCAAACCAGGCCCCCTGCTCCTTTCAAGGCAAACATATCATATAATCTTGTTTATAAACTTATCAAAATCCATCTTGAAACTTCTCTTATTTCCAGCTGCATCCAACTACTCTCACACAAAGGCTCTTTCAGGACCTTGTTCCTTTGATGGTTGGATACTTTATTCTACTTTCCAGCTTACGTATCTTCAATTTTCCTGTTGTTGAGCTGAACAAGACCCATTTTTTTCAGATAAAAATAGTTTCTTATTTCTGTAGTCATGCTCACAGATCTTCTTTAAGCCTGTTCCACTTTGAATTCAAGTATCTTAAGCACTAGTGGCCAAAATTGTTTCTGTTGCAGTTTTACCATTCTTAGGGCAGGACTAACATGTCTGTGTATCTACGGGAGGTGCCTTATCTGATGAGTTTTGCATGCCTCCTGCGGTGCTGGTAGCCCAGGGTTGTTCCCAGATCAACTAACACCACCCAGATTCTTCTCTTCCTGTTGTTTTCCATCACAGAGTCCCAGATGATGGAGAGATTTCTTATTATTGCCCACTAAGTTGATGACCTTGGTAAGGTTTATCTCATTTTGTATTGCTGTGCTGGTCTGCTTTGTCTCATTTCTGGTACTTCAGAACTTAAATCTTGTATAATATTTCAGGCTCCTTCTACCTTTGACAATACCTCATAATTTTGTCATCAGCACTTCTGCTGTTTGTGCAAAAGTCATCAATAAAAATAGTAAGACCAGTCCTAAAGGAATGTCGCTAAGCCTCTCTATCTAGCCCAGGCCATTGTCATCTCTCCTTCAGCCCATTCCTTACAGCTCTTTTATTAAGTCCCATCTCTTCACTCCAAACTAATTCTCCAGGTGGCATTGTGTCAAATGTTTTACTGAAATCTGAATAGACTTCATCTGCCAGACTTCTGTCCCCTGAACCGTCAGTTATCTCACCCAGAGAGATATATGGTGAGCCTGCTTATCACCTGCGTTTGTCAGCTTTTGTCCACCTTCCTCATTCATTTTTAACATTTTCTTTTCTTTTCAAAATCTGCTTCAACTTCATGCCTATTTGAAAGGCAAGTGACTAGACTGTAGTCACCGGTGTCATTTTTCCTCTTCTCTTACATTTATATGCTGCATTTGGTATTCTGCAGTTACTCAGTTATTCAGTCTTCAATTGAACGCAAGTGGGTATATGCAGAGAAACAACTTGCAGAACAACTCTGTGGGGGTTGCACATTTACAGCCACTGTGACTCATATCAAATTTGCTCAACTTACAACTGCAAATACATTTTTATAGCTGCTAGCTCTGCAAAAACACTCTCAGATTTGAAAGCCAACCTGTGTCCATTTTGGCTCACATATTAGAGCTTTGGATTCTGCAGCTTTTCTGCTCAATCAGGGCTTTGCTTAGAGATGGCTTCATTTGTGATTAATGGAGCAGTGTCAAGTTGGAGGCCTGTAACCGGTGGTGTCCCCCAGGGGTCAATACTCAGCCTGATCTTGTTCAACACATTCATCAATGACCTGAATGAGGGGACAGAGTGTATCCTCAGCAAGTTCGCTGATGATACCAAACTGGGAGGGGTGGCTGACACTGCAGAGGGCCGCGCTGCCATCCAGCGTGACCTGGACAGGCTGGAGTGCTGGGCAGAGAAGAACCTAATGAGGTTCAACAAGAGCAAGTGTAGGGTCCTGCACCTGGGGAGGAAGAATGCTAGGCACCAATATAGGGGTGGACCTGCTGGAAAGCAGCTCTGAGGAGAAGGATCTGGGGGTCCTGATAGATAGTTAATTATCCATGAGCCAGCAATGTGCCCTTGTCGCCAGGAAGGCCAATGGAATCCTGGGCTGCATAGGGAAGAGTGTGGCCAGCAGGTCGAGAGAGGTCATTCTCCCCCTCTACTCGGCACTGGTGAGGCCACAACTGCAATACTGTGTCCAGTTCTGGGCTCCCCAGCTCAAGCGGGACAGGGAACTACTGGAGAGAGTCCAGCGTAGGGCAACAAAGATGATTGGGGGATTGGAGCACCTCCCTTCTGAGGAAAGGCTGAGAGAGCTGGGACTCTTTAGCCTGGAGAAGAGAAGGCTGAGGGGAGACCTTATTCTTGCTTCTAAATATCTAAAGGGTGGGTTGGAGGAGGATGGAGGCAGACTTTTTTCAGTGGTTCCCAGTGACAGGATGAGTGGCAACGGGCACAAGTTGGAACATAGGAAATTCCGTTCAAACATCAGAAAAAACTTCTTTACGGTGAGGGTGACCAAGCACTGGAACAGGCTGCCCAGGGAGGTTGTGGAGTCCCCTTCTCTGGAGATTTTCCAGACCTGCCTGGGTGCAGTCCTGAGTCAGCAGGGAAGTTGGACTAGATGATCTCTAGAGGTCCCTTCCAAGTCTAAAAATTCCGTGATTCCATGATTCTGCTTTCGTCTGGCTCCCTTTGTCTACAAGAGTTGGTCAAGACAATCTCTGAGAAGGTGAGACCCTGAATTTTCGCTTTGGTGCAGCACTCGGGAGAAGCTATGAAAAAGACTGTGTAGAAAACCCGAATAAATAAAGCAAGTATTATACATATTAAAGACTCCCATTTATCATTCCCAGGGTAATGTATAATCTAGCTGGTATCTCTGTACTTTTTCCCTTCTGTAGTGTTGGCATAAGCAGGAAGTAGGACAGTTTATTTATATCTGCAGAGTAAGCGTTTCTGACTTTGAATGTGCTGGGGGCTGACGGTAGCATCTATTCATAGTTGGTTTTTAGAAGAACAACACATGCCTTATTACGCTTGTCATAGTTCTTCCAGTCTACAGGTTAATCCTTTTTCTTAATCTCAGATTTATATTCTTTAACTTATTCCATGTTAATGACTTGTACCTTTAGTTGGAAGTAGGAGTTATTTCACAGTTCGATGTCAGCAGGTGAAGCTTTCTAGAGTCTCCCTATAGTTGGTGCAGACAAATTGGCCTTTCCAGGAGATTCCCTGGGATGAGATAATGAGTGAGGTGTATATTTCTGGTTTTCAGATGGCTAACACGATTAGAGATAAATGCCACTTCAGAATATTTTTAAATGGCCAATAATCAACATAAAACAAGTAAGGTTCTGCAAGAGCAACAAAAGGTCTAATTAAACTTCTGGAAGCGCAGAGAGTTATAATAAGCTGTGACAGGATGATCCAAGACCAGGGGATGACAGTAGAAGCTTAAACATGACATTCCAGCTGGTGCAGGGGGATCGTTGGTTGCTCTGTGCTCTGCCCAGGGACAGCTGGATGTGTCCCATCAGCTCTGGAACCAGAAGCAGAACAGCTGTGCCCAGAAAACACAGCACTACAGCCTTGTCCGGGGCAGACCTGGTCAGTCTGGATGAAGCATCATCCTTGTGAGACAGTGCTTCTCCCAGGAGCTGAATGGCGTGACACTGCACTGCAGCACAGTCTAAGCTTGGTCCAGGACCTTGAGCATGGTACTGCCTTCTGCCATCTTCCTACAGCATAAAGATCACCATTAACTAATTGCCAGGCTCTGCCCTCAGGTTTTGTTCAGTTATTGGGGCTGTTCTGCCCCAGTGAAGAGAGGAAATACTTGTGCAAGAAAACAGTATGTTCTCCAGATGCCGTATAGAATAACTTAATAGAATATTTCTAATCTTCCAGTGTAAAAATAAAAATACATCTTTTTTTTTTTAAAGAAAAAAATAAAGATCCCAAATATGAGGAAAATAAGACATTATTACATCCCAGATAATGGAGGCAGTCATAATTTTCCATCTGAGGATGGCAAAATCTTCTTGAATAAAATGGCAGAGAAAGTCACCATGACATTGGCTGAGACTGTCATGTGACATTGCACAGAATCTACAGTAAACAACATTTTACTTATCTGAGAAAAAGTAGTAATAATAAAGTGTATGGGAAAGCTTTGTCCTTTAATATTTTTCATGGCTTGGAAACGTAAACATTTTCTTACTTGATGATGATTCACTTCTGAGGTGATGTTTGCTGCTGCCAAGCCCCATGGCTTGCTAGTACTGGCCCATGTTGCTGTCGGGAGGGTGGAAGTGATGCATGTTGAGGCTGCTCTGGTGGGAACACTGAGCAGGACCGAACCGCCCTAGCATGCACGTCCTCTGCAGCCCCTTCTGTGTGCTGTGTGTCTTCTCATGGCTGGAGGAAGGAGAAGGAATGAGTGAAGGGTGTCCACCCAGCAGTGATGGCAAAGGGAAAGGGTTTGGGAGCAGCCTTCTGTTATTCAGTAGCATGCTTCCATGCAAACTCTATGGGAAAGAAAGGCTTAGACCTAGCAGTCTACCGGGTCATCAATCATTTAATTCACGTTATGACTAACATTGCTTGGAATTTGGGGAGGGAGATATGTATCAACCATGGCACTTCCAAAGGAACAGTCCTTGGCCTATTAATTATCTCTAATTATATGTGTTGTCACACGTTTTGCTCCTGAGCCTTAAAGTGCTGAGATCAATGATTTTAGAAGAAGGGTCAGTTGCTTAGAGACACGTTTTGGCAATGAAGCACCCAGCGTTTCCAGCGCAGAGGTGTCACTGTGCTCACCAAGGAGCCAGCAGAGAGTGCAGGCAGTACATGGGTGTGTTTCCAAGCAGCTAGGAGATAGCAAGAGCTTTATAAAAAATGGCAGTTTTATGTTAATGCTGAGGAACAGAAAGACAAGATCTGGATGCCAGCATGTGGGGTTCTTATTGTACAGGCTGAATCTCAATAGAGAAAGGTTTCACTGCTGTTTTCCATCAAAGCAAATGGGGACATTCAATAATTAGAATTATAGAATCATAGAATTGTCTAGGCCAGAAGGGACCCTTAAGATCATCGAATCCAACCCTCAACCTAACACTGCCCAAACCACCACTAAACCATGTCCCTCAGCACCACGTCTACCCGTCTTTTAAATACCTCCAGGGATGGCGATTCCACCGCTTCCCTGGGCAGCCTGTTCCAGTGCTTGATAACCCTTTTGGTGAAGAAATTCTTCCTAATATCCAGTCTAAACCTCCCCTGGTGGAACTTGAAGCCGTTTCCCCTTGTCCTATCGCCTGTTACTTGGGAGAAGAGACCGATCCCCACCTCACTACAGCCTCCTTTCAGGTAGTTGTAGAGAGCAATAAGGTCTCCCCTCAGCCTCCTTTTCTCCAGGCTAAACAACCCCAGTTCCCTCAGTGGCTCCTCAGAAGACTTGTGCTCTAGACCACTCACCAGCTTTGTTGCCCTTCTCTGAACACGCTCCAGCACCTCATTGTTTTTCTTGGAGTGAGGGGCCCAAAAGTGAACACAGTATTCGAGGTGGGGCCTCACCAGTGCCGAGTACAGGGGGAGGATCACTTCCCTAGTCCTGCTGGCCACACTATGTCTGATCCAGGCCAGGATGCTGTTGGCCTTCTTGGCCACCTGGGTACACTACTGGCTCATACTCAGCCGACTGTCGAACAACACCCCCAGGTCCTTTTGTGCCGGGCAGCTTTCCAGCCACCCTTCCCCAAGCCTGTAGCGCTGCATGGGGTTGTTGTGACCCAAGTGCAGGACCCGGCCCTTGGCCTTGTTGAACCTCACACCATTGGCCTTGGCCAGCCAGCCAGCCAAGGAGTACTTCCATGATCCAAATCAGGTAAGAAAAAATGAACAAGCAGAGTTCTGCTAATAAATAAATTTAATAAAGGGAGACCCAGTGCCCAGGAGGTGACAAGAGGGGTGGGTGGTTGAATCAGTATCTCCTCTGCCATTCCTCCGGGTACCTGCAGTTTATTGACTGGCCAGGTCGGGAGCAGGGGAGGTAGCTGTGGCCTGAGGCTGAGATGTTGGGTACTTTCATGGGCAGTCTCCTCACAGGAGCCCTGCACCTGCACTCCAGGTAGTTGTTACTGTCACAGCTATACCTCGGCGTATGACTATATTCTGCATTTTGAATTTGGTGTTGCCTAACTGTGGGAGCTGACCTTAAAAGTTAGGCCACCTGTGGTAACTCACCAGAACCACCATCCTTCTGCAGTAAAAGGGGAAACTTGTTTGCATTTGGCGTGGCAGACACTGAAGGGTGTGATCATGCAACAGAAGTGCAGGAGCAACTGCTGCCAGGTGGCCCTTGCTGACGCTTCTCCTGCCGAGTTGTTTCAGTGCCCCAGGTACCTCTCTCCAAGGGCAGCATGAGACGCAGCGTGTGCCTGAAGTTCAGTCGCAAATGTGCAGAGCCACTCTTTGTCGATGCACCATGTTGAGTAACATTTTCAGCTGAGCCAACAGTATAAAACAGTCTAAAGCAAGGTGTTTGCCTTATTTTGATTTCTCTTGTGAATATACGGTATGGGTTTTCAATGACAGCCACCAGAAGATAGCTGATGACAAAGTCCTTTGTGCCCAAAGCTGCCAGAAGTTAGTGAAGAGAAGGCAGGTGCGCTGGCAGGGGTTGGTTTTTACACATCCTTGTTGCACAGAGATAAAGCTATGAAGGAAATAGATATATATCGTCCCATATATCTATGGGAGAAGAGCAGCATGACTGGGAGTGGTGCTGTTGGTGCTGGTTTGTTTTCAAAACTCTCCATTTCTGCAGCTTAAAAATTAGTTGAAGCAAAAGGGAGGTGAAGTAGCAATCAGAAATTAGATGCAAAGGGCAGCATTTATGTCACCAAATGTGCCATCAGCTTATCGGGAAAAGGCAAGGACCAAGTTGGTCAGTAGCAAATGCATCAAGAAAGCAGATAACTCACAGTTTCTCTGACATTTTTTTTTTTTTTAACAATTTCTTGGCTTATTCCTAAACTTCTCTTTCACCAGTTTCACCAGTCCTTTGGCTAAAAGATTAAAAGTCGGGAAAATTAGGCTATTCTTCTGGTTTCAAGATCTGCATGGAAGTGTGAGGCGTCTTTCCTTCTCCGAGTGGTTTTGTACCAAAACCATACAGGGAAAATTAACGAACTGTTATGAATGCAGTCCCAATTAATAAAAATTAGTAGTGAGTGAGGGAACGTAACACTGTGGAAGGTTCAATCAGGTTCGATGTTGAATTTGAATGCAGGAGAAAAAGCTGTAAATGTGATTTTTCACAATGTTTCCATTCACAACTACATCCTCATGTAATTCTTCCCTGTGCAGAGATTATTCATCGAGATTAGCAATCGCAAGCTGGTATAAGGACTTCAGGACCAAAATTAGTCAGTATTTTCCCCTTCTGAAATGAAACGTCGTTATGGCAGGAGTCTCAGGAGTCTTCTCTCCGCCACAGGCTTCATTACATGTGGTACATATCCACGGAAGCGCATCTATGTCTACTGATCATTGGAGAACCTGTTAGCTTAGGTATGTTATTATAAATATTTCTGTTGCGGTTATACGATTGCCACTGTATGAGCATCCTGCAAATGGCAGTCTTCGGTGCTCTGGAGCCACAGCACCTCTGAGCTGCACTTGCCCAGTCCTCCAGTAGTCATCAGCATTGGGCTGCCAGAGATCAGCCTCATGGAGAAACTGCTGCTGTCAGTCTTTCAGACTTGACTGGTTGCTTGCGTCTTTGTTTCCTAATCAAAACAAAAAAACATCCAGTTAATTTTGAAATTGCGTGTTCTCTTTCATTCCTAGGCAGGCACAATTTAATGAAAAAAATCCCTATGCTTCTGCCATGTGCTTGAAGCATAAATCATGTTATCCTTATTCTTTTGGCCACTATAAATAAGCAGGTGTTGAAACTTGACTACAAGATTATGAGTGTTTTTCATTATTTCTTTTTCCTGGAAACATTAACAATTTATACTAAATGGTAATGACTACAGATCCCAGGCATTTTCTGTCAGTTGTTATTTCTTCAAGCCTGTGTTAAAAGCTGTGTTTTCACCAATGCATACAAAGTTTTCAATTTGTTCTAAAGACAAAAAATGTTGATTCTTAAGTGTTTAAGAAACATTCTGGACCAACTCCACAAGCCATTCAGTTGTTAGTTAATTAAAATAGCACACTTATTTCTGAATTTAAAGCAGAGAGTTTAACCCTAATTCAACAAGGCACTGGCCTAACTTCATCCCATCACACCTTTTAAGTTGAATGTGTGTTTACATTTTCTGCTAAACTGAGGCCTCTGCCAGCATCTTTTTTTATCTATTGCACATATTATGAATTATTATCTGTTTTATGAATACGAGTTTATTCCCCCTAATACTGTAGGTTATTTCCTCCCTCTATGCATGAGCTTGCAGCTTACACTGCTGATCTTTTTCTTCATTGACTGATACTTGCCATCTGCACTACAGTGTGCTTTCTAGTTAACAGAAAAGAAAAAGAATAAAAATGAGCATTAATTGTATAATTTTGTGTTATTCGTAGTCAGGGATCTGCTGTGTCTTGATAGTGGCCAGCTGCAACATCCATGTACTCGGATTGGCGCATGGAGTCATTGTTCATCTTTTGGAAGTAAATAGTGCCACACTAATCCATCTTCCCATAGTAGGGTACCTTCTCTCCTCTTTCGGATCCTTTCCGCAGCCTCACTTCTTTTATATTGCTTTTTATTCAGAGTATGCTTTATGCAGTCTGCGTCTTGTCTCTTGTATAACAGTGATTTCAATTTAAAAATGAACATGCACTGCTTTCTTTCTAACTTCTATTTTTTATTGCTTTATTATTTTTCTTTCTGCCCATGCTTTTTACTTGGTTGCCTTTTATTGTTTATCTGCAGATTGTTAGATGTTTGGGCTGGGCTGTATTCTTATGATCTCTGCAAAGTGCAGTTCACAGTTTGAATGGATTTAAGAGTAGATGAACACAGGAAGACTTTTAAATCATTTGGATGAGTCAGTGTTATCTGTTTTCATAAAGAAAAAAGTCTTCCGTGAAGGCACTTTTTATAGGTTGTTATTCTCAATGAGATGTGAAATATTCCCAAAACAAGATGCATTATCTTTTGAGACAGTACTCCAGCGATGATTTCAAATGAAATAGTTTTACAGTGAGTGATGAAAAATATAAATAACCACTTAAACCAAAGCTGGAGAGAGAAATTTGCCTGTTTTATTTCTGACTCCAAATGTAATACTGGGTTTGCATAGATATTTCCATGGATTCATGAAGAGCAAATGCTTCTGCAAAGTACGGTTTTCCTAATCTTATCAGAGACATAATGCTTATTCCAAATAACATAATCACCCACGCTGTAGGCTAAGCTATCATCTATCTTTTTATCTAGATGGAAAACATTCTAATGTCAAACTCTGGTAAGGTGACAAACAATACAGCTTGCTTTTATACCAGAATTAAATTGTTCATGATTCATAGCTTCAAAGATTGACTCGGGCATCCCAAGCCCACCTGTACAATGTTGGGCTTTACAGATAGAGGTTCAGATGTACAAATGGTGGCAGTTTTTCTCTGTGTATTCTGCAGAGGAAGATCTGAAATGCAGTAGCATCACATCAGGTCATTTGTTCAGTAGATCAATGCAGTGACTCACCAGAGACAGGGTTTTGTCTGCTGTATGCACGGCGTGCAATACAGCTGAGCAGGGAACACAAAGTGGATGCTGTGTGTGGATTAAACCACATGTGCTCCTTGCCGTGATCACCGTTGGTTGTGATGAAAGGGCTTGAGAGGGTTGTGCTTCACCGTAATTTCTCGTCTGCCTGCAGAATATGGGCATCTGTGCCCTATATACACCCCCTGCCTAGGTAGCATGCCTGTGACCAGCTGAGGGATGCACGCATGGCTTCTTTACCACCCGTTCACTGCCTGCTACCCATTTCCCTCCCTGGTGTGCAATGGGATGCTAAACCTCTTAGACTGGGAGACTGCAAGTCTGCAGCAGCTTTCCTGCAGCCCCAGCCAGCCCCTTGCTGGAGGTGTCCGCCGGTGGGGCCAGGACACCAGGGAGATGTAGCCCTTCATTTACGTGCATGGTATCACTGACGGAAGCAGGGCGAAATGGCTCCAGTGAAGGCCAAGAGTCGTCACAGTGTAAATGCAGAAATTTTCAGCCTTCCACTTTCTAGTCCTTTTGGCCTTGGTCATGTACAACTTGCAGTGTGGTAGATTGCCATTAAAGTAGGATTCCCAATTTCAGTGTGGAGAATTGTGCCTGTTGCTTTCAATATTATGTGTTTAAAAGTTTTTCTTTATGTTATGTAGTGAAGCCCTTTACCATAAATATTTCTGTTCTTTTTCTCTGGAAATTGTTATACTTCACTTATCCTCACTTGCAGGATAGAAGAACAGCTGTTCTGCCCTTACCCTGTTTCGTCCCCATATTCTACCTCAGTGTCCAGTGTTAGTGTTTGTTTTCAGAGAAAGAAGCATTAGGAACAAAAAAAGTATAAAATGATCCTTGCCCTGTATAACCCCCGATCTCCACCAGAGCATCATGAGCCACGTTTCTCTGGTCCTCAGCATCAACGTTTTCGCACACCATCGGCAGCTGTGTGCTGCATTTGAGGAGGCAAAGCATGTCACAGTTTTTGCACTACTGATGGAAGGAAGAATCATAGCATCATAGAATGGTTAGATTTGGAAGGGACCTTAAAGATCATCTAGTTCCAACCACCCTGCGGTGGGCAGGGACACCTGCCACTAGACCAGGTTGCTCAAAGCCCCATCCAGCCTGGCCTTGAACACTTCCAGGGATGGGGCATCCACAGCTTCCCTGGGCAACCTGTTCCAGTGCCTCACCACCCTCACAGTAAAGAATTTCTTCCTAACATCTAAACTAAATCTACCCTCTTCCAGTTTGAAGCCATCAGCCCTTGTCCTATCGCTACACTCCCTGATAAAGAGTCCCTCCCCATATTTCCTGTAGGCCCCTTTAGGTACTGGAAGGCTGCTGTAAGGTCTCCCCGGAGCCTTCTCTTCTCCAGGCTGAACAACCCCAACTCTCTCAGCCTGTCCTCACAGCAGAGGTGCTCCAGCCCTCTGATCATCTTTGTGGCCCTCCTCTAGACTTGGTCCAACAGGTCCTGTGTGATCTGCCAGGTAGGAAATTGTTCTCTCAAATGCGTTGGCAGGTGCTTGATGGTATAGCAAAAGGAGAACCCTTCCTTCCCCCTCCGAACGCCTGTGGTGCCACTCGACTTTCTCTTCTGAGCAGCTTGTGCCCGGCAGGCCGCAATAAGTCATCCTTGTCGTTCCCTCAGCAAACCTGCTCTGAACTGAGCCTGGAGTTAGATTTTTATTTGGGTGGTAGCAGCATCTGATGGAGCCAGCTAAGTCCACCCACATAGGTCCTTTTGTGTCATTAACATGTACTGTGAATAGATGTATCATTGCTAGTGTCAGCGAAATGTGTTTTGAAAAAGGCAGCCCTGTAAGATCCTTCGTTGAAATTTGAATTAAAAATCACCAGGGGAATTACCATGAAATGTCCACTTAATGCTGGCCGTTATTCTTGGTTACAATCACTTTGCATATTTTATTTTAAAATTAGTGATTTGCCTATAGTAAAAAGAGTAGTAGGATTTCTCTTTCCTGGGGAGTTGGCATGCTAAAATAAAGTTTTCTGGCTGGATTTTGGTGGGCCTTCACATATGGTTCAGCACACCCAAATGCCTTCTGTAATCAGGGTTTCAGAATTCAGCATGGTGCAGATCAAACAATATATTTTTCTTCTAAAGTTGCAGTTGAGCTATAATCTCTAATGTCATAGATTAACTTTAGCACTTCAGTGAGTGTATTGTCAGACATTTTTTGTTCCGACATCGCATTTAGTCTTTTTTTCATTTCTCTTCCATTTGGGTAGTGCGATGCTAGCTGTGTAGTACACAAAGTATATTAAAAATGGTGTGTCATTTGTCAGATTTTCATGCTTGGATTTCAGATATTACAAGAACTGGAAATCCGTGATATTTTTGTTCATCTTACAGCTCCATTTCTTACTACCATGAACTTTGTAAACTTGTTACTGTGTATTTCTACCTACTGTTAGCATCAAAAGTGTCATAGCAGTGTAGATTAATACAGGACTGGCATTTAGCTTGTAGGTTTTTCATGCTATTTCTCCTGGAAAACAACCTTCTAGTGTTTTGGCTAACACTTAATCCTTTTATATTTAGAAAGTAAGCTATGACTTTTTTTTAAGAGAAACAAGGAAATTATTCTGAGCATAGTTATGAATTTAAAGCAAAAGGTACTTAAGGGATACGCCATAATTCTGTTAATTCCTATGGGGGGGGGAAATAAAATTGCAATTATTATCTGTTATTAAGTAGAGCCCATTGAATGCAGCCTAAGTGCCTATTATCCTTGTCAATTTTCAGATGGCTGTTATATAGCGTACTGGGTGAAGAGGCCTTTTTGAACAGATAATTATACATAGCATTAAAATGTCATTATTTTTGTCTTCCTGTTAAAAATATTGTTTTGCTTCAGTAGCTGATAAATATATTGCAGCTATTAGTTTTAATTGTGATCTTTTGTTTCTATACATTTATGTTATTGCACAAAGCTGTCTTCACCACTTTAAGGACACCATGAGTTCTGGTTTGGCTCAGAACTTAAATTGGGAAAGAAAATGTCTTTTGGACATTTCTCCGTTACCATCATTCTTAGATCCATCACTTGAAACAGTTTCATACATTTTTAAAAATTCTAGGTAGGACAGTTTTTTTCAGAAGGAAGTATTTTCCAATTATGTCTGCAAGCCTGACTTGACAGTATGAGGAACATACAATCAAATTGGACTGTAAATGCAAAAAACATTGATTGTATTCATTTCCATTGTCCAAGCTCAAAAAAAAGATGGAAAAATCAAATAAAAATACTAAAAGACTTGTTTCACTTTGTTGTTGTTTTAAAAGTACGATTCCTTGTAAACAACATAAAGACTGAAAGTTTTATAAAAATAAGGACATTTACAGATCTTGCCATGTTTTCCTGAGGTTCCCCTCTGAGGCCAAGTGGGTAGAGCATCTAGACTCCCATGGACTTCTACATAAGCTTTCTTCCTGCTCTGCTGCTTCATAGTGCAGAGACAAAACAGACTTTCGGGGGGTTTCTTCATGAAGGGCTTTAAACACAGTTGCTTAGAAACACTTCTCTTTGCATACGATTTCCCTCAGCCCTGGCAGTGTGAAGTGCTGCATTAACAGCGTGGTCTGAGCTTAAGCAAGGCTGTAGCCTAAACAAAGGCTCCTCCAGCTCCAGGTGGTCTCTCACGCATTGGCGGCTTGCAGATGCTTGGAGAAAGAAAGGAGGAAACAGGGCTACTAGGTCCTGAGTAGGTACGTTAGAAAAGGCAGTGACAGGGTCCCATCTGTGTCCCACCATGCCGACCGTTCTGGAGGAGGACAGCCGTACCATTTCACACACACAACGTGTCCTTTGTTCTGGTGCACGCTGGTCAAGGAGGCTTTGCCGTGCTGGCAGTGCTTGTTGCCTCACCCACTGCTAGCTGGACACGACCCTTGTCCCTCTTCCCCACATATCATTTGTCCTTCCACATACGTGGTACCGCTTGGAGTACCTTGGGGAGTAGGTGAGAGGCAGCAGATCCGAGTGTGAAACTTTATAGCATCACTGAAGGGTGTTGGCTGATGCGTGAATAGCAAGAATGTCCTTCATGGGAGCAAAAATCAGTCCTTGCCAAAGTGCAGCCACCAGTCTGAAGACAAAAGGAGGTTAGCTGAGAATTACTTGCAAAAGACTGAGGACATTTGATCATATAGGTCCTCGGGTGGTAAGTACATAAAGCTCTGTATCATTTAGTAAAACCTGGAGTTTTACTAAGTTCTTGCAAGAACATTATTGGGAGGCCTTGTTAGACTTACAGGGCATTTACCAGAGCTTTATTAACATGTGTGGTTTTTTAATTAAGATATGAACTACTTGAGGGAGCAACTGAATGGTTCCCTAATGAATTTGTTACATTAATTTCCTTCAGAAAGCACATCTGAGCCTAACTTAAATTCCTCCTGCAATTAATTTATGTAATTTATTCTAGTAAGTGCTGTAGTTTTTCCTTGTAATTGTTCGCTGAATTGACAGGTTTAATTTCATGTAACTTGAGAGCCTCCAGTACTAAGTTTGCAGTGCTTCATAAAAGTTGATATTGCATGTTGTGCTGTTGAATTTTGGCAAGAAGGCAGCAATAAAATATTCCTGTAAAACAGAAATGTCCAAGTGACAGATATTGAGTCCAAAATTTAAAAAGAAAAAAAAAAAAAGACTCTCCAAAGGTAGGTCTTAAATCCATATTTAATCGCATAGGTAAGTGGCCAGATTTTTATATGTGCAGCTTTAGAGCTTGAGATCCAGCAAAGTACTTAGCCGTGCAGGCTATGCGTCCCTCGCATGCCAAAGAGCAGTTTCCAGAAGAGGTTCAAAGACATGAGGGCAACAACAAGCTTTCCAAGCACGCCACTGGCTCTTGCCATCCCTCCCTGGTGAGCTGCAGAGCTCACGGGATGTGTCGCCGTACAATAAATGTCAGATCTGTGCTGAGCTGCCTGTGGACACATACCTGTGCAATCCCTGGATGCTCAGCACTGCTAAAGTGTGGACGCTTATTTAGAAGCTGAAGTGGAGATTTAGGATTCTAAATTTAGTTACTCTTTAAAAAAACATCCCTGGCTTTTCTCTCAAATGGGAGGTGTTTGTCATGATGAAAATAAACTACAAATTGCACCTTTGCCTGTCGCGATACTCCTGTCACAGACACCACGTCCATACCACCACTTGTGCTGCGTGATGCTGGTGACTGCCCCGAAGCGTCCCTGCATGCTGCTCTTTTTTCATTCTCCATGTGCCAATCAGATCGTAAATGACATTTATAGAAATACAGAGCTGACCTTCTCTGTTGTGTGGCTTTTCAGATAATCCCTTTGATTTATTCTGAAGTTTCAGACTTCAGCTGGATCACTACAGCGACCCTCCATGTGAACCTCGGGTTCCAAATAGGTTCAGATCAGAGGTTGCTAATAATTGAGGGAGAAAAACAGTCTGCTTTGATTTTTAAAATCGTACACATTTTCCCTCCCCTTTCTAATGTTTTTCCCATATGCTGCTATATTTGCTTTCCTCCTCCCCTCTGTTTATCTTTCTGCCTGCTAGCGTTTGCAGTTTGTTATTCTGTGCTGTGTGGACTGGCAGAAGGGATAGTCAAGCCTTGGGCTGGAAAATCCCAAGTTCCCACTCTGGCTATGATGATGACCTCTCGGATGCCTCAGAGGAGTTTCAGCCTCTTTGCCTCTGGTGCACAAATAACTTGCCTCTCCCCAGGAAGGGCCACGGGGAAGGAGTGGTTTCTCAGCGGTGTGGTCCAAGATGGGTTCAGCCTCCCAGGTGCAACGATGGGCCGAGAGGCCATCACGGGAAGGGGGAAATGAAGAGAGAGGGAGAGAAAGGGGTTGAATGGGGACGATGGCTTAGAAATCTGCTGTGATTGCTGGTAGGGGATGGGGTAAGAGCATCTCGAGGCTGTAGGTAGGGACAGGTTATCTCTGCACCTCTGTGCCTTCCCCGTTCCTCAGCTGATGCCCTCCTGCCCCTCTGTGCCAGCAGCACTGACACACTGCTTTGCCAGGGCTTCAGCAAAATGGACCTCTTATTTTTTTTATAACTGTCAACTATGTGTTACTAAGTGCCTGTTTTCTTGGGATTTTAATTTACCTTTGAATTCCAAATACCACTTTGAAAAGTCTTTTAGCTTCTCCCATGTTTCTTTTTACCCTTCTTTTCCTCTAATCCAATCCGTAGCACCCGAATCACTTGCTCATGTCAGAAAAGCCAGCCCTGTTTTGAACTCAGCCTGCTCTAGTGTTGACCTGGCCTTCAGCATTTCAAGGTTGCCCAGAGCCTCGCTCCTCACTGGGGAATGCCAGCAGCACAGACGTGGCTGCCCTTGCCGGCGCCGCGCACGTTCTGGGATGCTGTCTTCTCGTGACCTCTCTTCCTTAATCCCCCAAACTCAAATGGAGTCAATTCTGATTTTTCACCTTCTGCTGATGTTGCTACTGGGCAATGACAGATGTCGTATTCTGGCCTGTCCTTCCTTGTGTCACACTCACCAAATTCCCTTTTAGATGCAGCAGACAGCGTGATTTAATACAAATCAGATTTAAGAATAAAGATTCAAATGAGTGGCAGAATCCATTGGGAAGAAGGATGAGAGAAGAATCACACAAATTTCATCCTAGTTTTGGTTTTTACACTTCTTTTTCTCTTGCAAAAACCAGTCATGGTCTGTGTAACCATATGCATTCATACCTACTTTTTCATAATAGTCTTAATGCATGAATATATCAAAACTATTATAAAGCATACAGCTTTGGGTATACATATACATGCTTTTAGATTTATCTGCTAGAAAAAGAAGAACCCCCATTGCTATACTATCATCTAAAGTATAAAAATAGAAGAGTTTCATTAGTTTAATGCCATAATGCTGTATTTTGAGTTCTGACCCTCAAGGCACCCTGTATCTCTGTTCTTTCTCTGACTTTCACTGACAAGCAAATTGACTCTGCATATCTAGAAAATAGCTTGCATAGAATCATAGAATCATTTAGGTTGAAAAAGACCTTTAAGATCATCCAGTCCAACCATTGACCCTACTCTACCAGGTCTGCCACTAAACCATGTCTCTAAGCGCCACATCTACATGACTTTTAAACACCTCTAGGGATGGTGACTCAACCACCTCCCTGGGCAACCTGTTCCAATGTTTGATAACTCTTTCAGGGAAAAATTTTTTCCTAATGTCCAGCCTAAACCTCCCCTGGTGCAACTTGAACCCATTTCCTCTTGTCCTATCACTAGGTACTTGGGAGAAGAGATCAGCTCCCATCTCACTACAACCTCCTTTCAGGTAGTTGTAGAGAGCAATAAGGTCTCCCCTCAACCTTCTCTTCTCCAGACTAAACTATCCCAATTCCTTCAGCCGCGCCTCAGAAGACATGTTCTCCAGACCCCTCACCAGCTTTGTTGCCCTTCTCTGGACACGCTCCAGCACCTCAATGTCCCTCCTAGACTGTGGCGCCCAAAACTGAACACAGGACTCAAGCTGCAGCCTCACCAGCGCTGAGTAGAGCGGCACAATCACTTCCCTCCTCCTGCTGGCCACACTATTCTTGATACAGGCCAAGATGCCATTGGCCTTCTTGGCTACCTGGGCGCACTGCTGGCTCATGTTCAGCCGGCTGTCCACCAGGACCCCCAGATCCTTTTCTGCCAGGCAGCTTTCCAGCCACTCCTCCCCAAGCCTGTAGCGCTGCCTGGGGTTGTTGTGACCCAAGTGCAATCCTGATGCTGGATTTTCTCTTCTTCAAAGTACCAGTTTTCTGTAGCCCATGCTTCAGTATGTGCTTCTAAAATGGCTTGGCTACTCTGCCAGATCCATTCCAGAGTTTGCAGAGTTTCTATCGGGGGGGGGCGAGGGGTGTCTGTAAATGGGCTATAGAGAGAGCCTAAGGTAGAGAGAGCCTAAGTTAATACCCATAAAACAGAGTAAAGTCGTAAACTTTCAGCTTTCCTAAATTTTTAATTTTGTAAGAATTGTGTAGCCTTTCAGTGATGTCTTGAAAGTATCAAAGACCTTCACAAAGTGTTGATAGTTATCATATTGCTTTAGGGAAAGAACAAGTCTGTTTATAACGCCTGGACCACATACCACAAGTGACAAAGCACAGTGAAAGATTTTCTGATACACAGGTCTGAAATTCTCATTTGTTGCATTCATGGAGGGAATAATCAATCACATGCCGCTGTATAGTTATAGATCTCATGAGTTCACAACGTCTGTGTCCTTTTCTTAAAGTATCTTTCTTCCAATTTTAGAAATCAGAGGAAAAACTGGTCCAGTTTGGTTTCTGGGTCACCCCAGGCTGTAGAGGAGAGCATCTCCATTCTCCTCTTTTCAAGCTTCTTGTGAAAATGAATTAGTTCTGATACTAATGGTTATGCAGATGTGTAGTTTAAGAGGAGATGTGTTCTCTCTGATGAAAAAGTTCAAAAGCAGGTCAAAAATAAGGGCCGGTAATGTCATCCTGTTAAGCTCTGGATGCAGCTCCTGGCACTCTGACCCCTCAAATTCAGCACAAGTGGGTGGACACAGAACAGAAGCAATATCAGTGAGGTTGAGCACTACTTACCGCAGAAGTGGGTTGTGTTCTTCTTGGGATATCATCAAGACCTTGGATATGTGCTTTAAAATCTTTGGTCCCATGCTGGTTAATGGTGATTTTCTTTTTTCCACACCTGGGTTTCTTCAAGTCTGACAGGAAAGCAATATCCCCAAATTTCATTTAAATGCCTTGTCCTGCATATAATAGGGCTTGGGATTCAAAGGAATTCATTCAGCTTGCTCTCATAATGCCACTTAACTTCCTGTGAAAAAACAGTAACAGAAGAGTTGTTTTAATTAACAGGAGCTGCGCAGCAGCTAATGTATTCCACCTCTTCATTGTTGTGAAAGGAGCAGATTTCTTGGTAGCATGAAGCGGGCAGAGAAGAGGGATTGTGTTCTGCTCTCCATATGCGCACACAGCCCCATTCACGGGGAAGGTGTGAACGGGAGGTGATTTGTAGCCTCCTGCCATTTGTACAACACAAGCTTCTGTTGTTCTCCAGGCTGGAGAGAAACCCAGCTCCCCTCATCAAACCTACTGCAGTGTGACAGGTAGGCTGCAGCCTTTGGAGAGCCTGAGATTTTTGTTATTAATCTCAACAATAAGATGGAAAAGAAAACTTTTTTTTTTAATACACATTTTTCAAAAGAACTGGATGTCAGGCTGGAAAAAGAGAGCCATGACTTCCCCAGACGTGTGGTATTTCTTGATCAGAAGTCCCAAGGAAACCACATTTTAGAGAAACCTTTGAAAGTACGGCCCTTTTCCTCCATCTGGTCAGCCTTAAACTGACGCTGGACTGAAGCTTCAACTCCCGGTGCCCCCCCTGCTCCAAACTGTCTCCAGCTCCACATTCTGCCATGGAGACTGGAAGCACACATTCAGCCCCTGCTCCAGTGCTCCTCGAGATACGCTCTGGTCTGCATGGTTGAACACGGAAGGTGAGGAGCTGCTGGCACACTGCATGGCGTACCAGGGCTCTTGTTTTGGGCGATGATGATGAAGCGATGCGGCCTGTTAAACAGGTGGTGAGGGTGGGTGATTTCATGGCCTCCTCCAGCCCCCGAGCGTGTCAGCACAAGCTGTACAGCAAAGCCCGAGCTCCAGACAGCATTTCCCTGGCAATGAGGTTCGAGCGGTGAGTGATGTTACAGGGACTGTGCTTCACAGAGAAATTGCTCAAGAGAAGATTGACCCAGTAACAAAAAGCAAAGTGGGACGCACCAGGTCAGGCAAGTTGAGGAGCATCTGGGGGGCTTCCAGCCATGAAGCCAGATGGTGCCCACTGGAAACTGCCCTGCAGTTCCAGAAGTGGGAAGTGACAAGCTGGTTTGAAACTTCTTGGTCAAAAGGCTCTTGTTACAATAAAATGAGAGAGAAAGAGAAGTGATGCCAACAGGAGAAGGAAACAAATACTTCTTTTTATGAGAAAAATAACTGTAGGGCCAAAACAAAGGGCTTTTAAATGGTCCAAGAAAATAAACAATTAAGAAAAAAAGAAGAGTGTGTAAAGCATAGCAAACATGATGTGACTTTTACCTTGCTTGAACTTGTTCAATGCGGGGGACTTGTGTTCACTAGCGAAAGGAAACATTCCAGAGGTGGCTTGGCCAAGAGCAATGGCTTTTGCTGATAGAGGATTAAAGAGAGGACAAAGAAAATATAACTACTTATATTAGCTAGGAGCTGCTTATCTCTAATGTGGCTAAAACAGAGAAAGCTTGTCTCTTGGAGAGAAGAAAAATCCAGTAATACAATAATGAGATATGGCTCTTCATTTTAGTTTTCATTTGCAAAAATGCTTTTAAAATGTTAGCTATTAAATATGCACAGCCCCTGAGTTGGGACCTAACCGGGACTGCCCCATTTTCTCATTCCCATGTTTTCCCATGGGCGGAGAAAAAGCGCACCAACAATACGAGATCTGCTCTGAATATTTTGCCTGCGCCAGTGATAAATATAAACCCGGAATTGTCACCTCAGACTTTATTTATCGACCTCATCTGTCCAGGAGGTGTTCAGTTTCACTTTTTTCAGCTGTTGGGCACTGTTCCCTTGCACCTAAAGCAGCCCAAGATCACTCACTGGCAGGAGCCATCCCTCTGGGTTCAAGAGCACCAGCGGAGCCTGGTAATGAGCTGCAGAGTGGGGTTTGTGTTCAGGGCTTTCACTGGCAACACACAGGCTCCTCGCCTGAATGAAAAACTAGGCTTTGGTCAATCAGAGTGTTAGAGCACACAGATCTTGCACATACATAACAACAAAAATATTTCTGTAGGTTATTGTGCACTAATTTTAAAAAAAAAAAAAAAAACAATAATTTCAAGAGCCCTGTCCAAAAATATATGTGTCTGCCTTAGAATTGTAACACAGGAGTCACCGAGGCCCGGTTTGTGTTCGCTTCGTTGCTTTGTGGGATATAATGGCATAAATCCTCAGCAGCTTGGTCCAATGGAGCCCTGCAGAAGTATAGCCATTTTCTCTGCTCCCCAGGGGGGATCTGACTTGGAGCCTTTCAGCAGATAAAACTCAGACAAACAAAAGCTCAGTGTCTAATCACCATCTTGTAGGAATAGTTTCAGACCTCTGTAAGTGTGTGTATGTGTATATATATTATATATATATATATATATGTATTCTGCTGTACAGAATGCAAAGATGTGAAAGTGATCCAGATTAGCTATTAGGAATTCCCTGTAAAGTTTGAAAGTAGTGCCTTTTTGTTGTTTCTTCAGTGCATAAGGACTCCGTCCTCTGTCAGTTGTAGAGGAAAGTCTGTTCAGAGTTCCCCCCACCCAAAACTCCGGGCTCCTTCGGTGTCTGTTTTCACTGCCAGGCTCTGCTGGTGCAGGGTAATGGGACCTGTGGGGAGACCCCATCCTCTCAGCAGGATTCTGCACAGACATGAAGGTTTGCTGGTGCAGGACCACCTGCGGGACGGGGGGTGGACGCGCAAACCACTACAGCAGCATCCCCCAGAGAAGACACCGGCGATAAGCAGGAGTGAGTGTGTGTTCGTGCGTGCGTGTGGCAAGAAGGGTTATTTTGTGATGGATCTTCTGCCATGGGGATGAGGAGTCAAGCGAGAAGAGAGGCGGGCAGAGATATCAAATTGTGTTGGCAGGGCAATACAAACACCAGGTGACCCAGTTATCTCTCAGTTGGATAATTCTCATCGGCAGGTCAGCTGAAAGAGCATTTTTTCAACTCTTCTGTGCAATATAGGTCCTGTGGGTGAGGAGGATGGAGCCAAAGCTAAGAATTTCTCTTTGCCGAGGCACTGCCTGGCCACTGGGAGGGAGCTTTTCTGTGGTCCTCTAAATGGAGTTTGGCCTCAGTGGAAGATAAGCATTATATCTTAGCAGAAGTGCTTTGGAAAAATACATTAAAAGTAATAACTGTGCCACTTTGAGGGATAAGGACTTTTTTATGGTAATACAGCCCTTCCTGATGCATAGCTATCATTTCCGCTGTATTTAGCACAGACTTTTCCCATTTTTCTTGTCACAAAGGTAGGAAATGCATTTGGAGTCAGCAGGCTGCCAGCCAGGCCCTGGGTACGATGCCTGAGGAGCAATTCCCCTCTTCATGGCTGTTTTGCCCCGAGGAGACCAGCAAACCAGCTGGCTCCTTTCCACGTGCGGCTCTTCTTCGGGACCTGCTAGCATGGGATCTTCTCTTTGCTGTGGAGAGCAAAACATACCCTGTGCCGATGAAATTGCTGTATAAGCTAGGTTAGAAATGTGGTTAGAGAGGTACTGTTCACTTCGCTTGCTGTTTAGGATTTATGGCTTCTTGCTTAGCTATAGAGACTTGTGCCATGCTGAGGACATGCTGTCTAACAAGCCCCTGAGTTTCTGGAATATAACATCATTAAACTAATTTAAAATTTCCTCCCAGTTACCTTTTGCCACTGCTTATCGTCAAAACACTTGAAAGTTTTTCACTCACTGAGCTCCGTGTTTCTTTATTTCTTTAGGCTGTGACTCGTCGCTGAACCTGACATCTCAGAAAGCCACGGATGCAGTGGACGGTATCTTTCAGTCCCTCAGGGATATTGCAAGAGCTCGAATGCACATGAAACAGTTTAATTCCATACATAATCCAGGCAGCAACACCCACCAGGCAAGTGGATCTTTCTTTTCCCTGTGTATGTTATTTCTCTAGCTTGCTGTCAAAATTACAGCACTAATTTTGCTGATGTACTAATCCTGTAGGTGTTCTGCCTGTGTGGAAGTTATTTGAGTATAGGTTTTATCATTGACCTAATCACCAAGAACTTCCTCAAGTCCTTCATCCAAACTCAGGCATATCCATGTCAATGTCAACAAAGAATTGTTTGAGGAACAAATTTGGGATTTGCTCTGCAGCACTGTGATATGCCATAAATGCCCTTGAAAGATGGTTTTGGACTGATACCTGTCATGGCATAGCAAAGCAGGATGCCTGCATCCATACAGCAGCTGTAATCCTGTGTATTTTCTCTCCCATCCCTGTAAGTCTGAGAGGCAGTCTCGTTTGTAAATAGGTGAAAAATGCAACTTCTGTTTCTAAAATATGAACACATGAATGATGATATTACTCTACCTCATCAGGACTCATACACAGTGTTTTTCTCTCTCTCCATCTCCCCTGAAGTGTTTTAACTTTTCAGGTAAAAATAGAATTTTACAATGGAAAGCACGTACAGTGATTTAGAGGCAGATCGTAAAACTTGATTCTGGCCTTGAGCCAGAAAAAAATCCTTCCAAACTCATAAGTATGCTGTAGACCAGCAGAGGGATGTAGTTCAAATTAAGCATTGCTTTGTAAGAACAGGAATTGGGAGTGTTGCAAAATGTCGCTGGAAAACTAAGGTGGAGAAAACCTGTTACTGAAGTCTCCTGGCAGTTAGGACCAGTCTGGTGTCTGAAATGGGGAAAATTGTTAAACATTTAATACAGTTCAGTGGGGGGGCAGTCAGATGATAAGAAAATACCCTCTAAAAGTTTCCTGGAAGTGTAATTATCATCAGTGTGTTCTTTGGATGTAACCCAGGTTGTTTGCTTGGAGCTAAGTGCTGGAACGCACCAAAGGATGTATTAACATCTTGCAGCCCCCTAATCTGGCTATGCGATGGATTTAATTGCTTGAATAGGACCAGCCCTCTGCTGAGGGCAGTTCAGCAGGTTTAGAGTAGCGGAAATAAGCAGGCAGTATGGTTTTTTCTATCATACATACAGCTCTCTACAAATAGACCTGTCTTTTGACTGGCACATGTTAATACATGGGTTGCGTGCAATGAGTTTAGCTCTTCTGAAGAAGTCGTGCCTTTCCCGTGGCCATACACATTCCTGGCCCGGCTTAGTGCTATGGGAATGGGTTTAGCCTTAGGTGCTTTTCCGCTTTATCTGTTAGGACCTGGGAAGCCTCCATTTCTTGTTAAGACTCAAAAAAGGTTTCTATAGATAAGTAAGTGGGAATTGGATAGCCTCTTAAAAGGACTTTTGTAGCATTGAGGTTTATACATCTTACATAAAATGATGAATGTTTTCATCAGGTTATCAAACCAGTTCATGTAGCAACCGTGGAAGAGGAGAGTATTTATTTTGCCTGATATTGTAACTACTTTTCTTTTCCTTTCATCTTGATCTGAAGTATATTCCTCGATCCCTCTCTCCCCTCTTCCCTCCTTCCATCCCTCCCTCTCCTTTTCTCCTTCTCTTTCTCTCTCTCTTTTTCTCTCTCCTTTTTTCCTTATAATCTCGTTTGAGGTATGTCCCATAGCCATCAAGGTTTTTAACAACTGTTTTAAATGCAGTTTGTGCCCCGCCAAAATTTAGAGTTGATAAAGTTTCATTATATGAGTTAGAAATAACTGCAGCTGTTGGGGCTGTCAAATCATAAAAGATTTTGAAAGTATTTAAAACTAGCATAGCTAAAAACAAGTGATCATAGCATCTGCCTTTTACTATTTGTGTAGCCAAACAGGATCATTTTGAAGGTCACCGAGTTTTGGTGCTGAAAATTCAGACATGCAAAATTGCAGCACATTTTTAACATCTTTTGAGTACATAGTTTTGTCTGAAGTCCTTTAATTTCTTGCAGTAAGCCTCTCTGTTTAACTGTGATTTGATCTCTACTCCAAAAATATTTCATTCCTAATGTCTTTCTGTTCCTCATCTATGAAGATATTAAACAGACTTTTATACATAGGACTTCATGCCTGCATGAGTATTTTCAAGCAGTTGTTTATTGCGTGACTAGATTTGACACAAATCTTGGCATGTTCTGCTAAAAGATCCTGCAGCTCATGTATTCTGTAATTTGCTTTGTTGGCTCAATTAAAAATTATGCATGTGTTGTGAGAAGAACTAGATGCGTTGTATAAATCTTCGTTGACAGGATTGTATTCAAAAACTGTAAGTTTTGTTTCTCACTGTAAAGTCTTGGCTGAAAAACATTTCTTTAATTACTCCAGAAAATTTTCAATGAGAGTTTCAAGCCAAGTGGCTTGCTTTTTATTTTCCATCCATTTTTGTGTTTACCTTGCATGATGTCGCTTGTAGATATCATCTTTACAAAATGAATGATGTTACGCTTGATTCCCTTAAGAAATTTAGGGAATGATATATACCTGGGCTAGTCCCAAAGCAAAACAAATGTGCTAATTGGAAAGCTTCTAATTTTCTAAGACTGTTGTGCTTCCTGAAACAATTGTGGTTCTGTTGCAGTTTGGGCAAAGTTGAAAGCAGCAAAGCAAAGCTCCGTCTGTAAACCAAGTAAAGTCGAATTTTCATTAAAGAGCATCTTTCCACAAGTCCCTAAAATTTTTATCTTGGAAACATTTTCAGGATGACAAAGTGGTTTCAACCTTGGTAAGGGAATGTGGAAATTTCTAGGCTACTAGTTCATATTCAGCACAGGTTTGTGGACCCTGAAGAGGATGCAGGGTGGATCCTTTGGAAGTGGATCTTCCAGGATGCTGACGATTTGTACCCTTACGTGTTCCACCTTTCCTGGTCCCTAACTTCTCTGAAGCTGTGACATGCATGACGTCGGTGGGGTTGTTTGGCCTGTTTTTCTCAAGGTTTTCCACAGGTGGAAGTATTATTTAGAGTGCCCTGGCCGTAGGAGCAGAAGGACTAATGGGGACTTCTTAGTTCTGCTCTCCCATGAGGGACAAATAGGCAGGTTGGCCTCTTCCCAGCCCTGCTGATATCCAGGCTTCAGTGCTGACATGACACCTGTGGGAAGGCAGGAGTGGTCAGTAAGCAACCCATCCTAAAAATCCCTGTTTAAGTGTTTGTAAAACCATTACAAAGGGAATGACATCTTCTGGGTGCACGATGGGCAACAGGGTGTCATCCCTAGTTCTATCCCTTTCTGTACTACCTCCAAAAAGATTCTAGAGAAGCTAGAAGGTCCCTTTCTGCCTTGCCTCCCTTTACTCATGGGGCAGAGTGTGTTGCCATCTTCCTGTCTTTCCAGTTTGATGCTGTGCTGGTGCACACCATTTGCGGTCAAAGTCACAAAGACCACTGCTGCTTCGATAGTTTTTTAATTCTCTGAATGGTTTCCTTTCTAGGATAATTATTTTTGTTACCTTCAATGGAAATAAAATGTTTAGAAGAGCAGGTGCGCCACATCTAAACAGCTTTACTCACAGTGTGTTGTTCCTTTTGCGCAGGCTTCTTACAAACCGCTGCTGAAACAGGTAGTGGAAGAGATCTGTAATCCTGATAGACCTGATCCTGTTGATATTGAGCACATGTCATCAGGCCTCACCGATCTCCTTAAAACTGGATTCAGCATGTTCATGAAGGTAAACCAGGCTTCCCAAGCTCATCTGTAAGATTTTCCTGAGGTCACGGCATCATATGGCAGTAGCTGATTTTATATATTTGAGTTGATATTGTTCAGCAGAACTTCAGGGGCGGTTAGGAGAGTTAAATTCTTGCAGGAGCGCTGGCAATAGCTTGAGGCACCACATTGCAGGTGCAGTACAGATGGGTAGCACCTGCTGAACAAAACAAGGAACGGAGCAGACTGGACACCTAAATAAGGATGGTATATCTGGGAGGAGGCAATGTGGCTTTGCTAGAGGGAATTCCTACCTCACATAGCTTTCAGAGCTCTTCAGAGACACCCAACAAGGAAACTGAGAAGCAAGTGCCAGTTCATATAACCTACCTGGATTTCTAAAAGGCATTCCGCAAGGCACCTCATCAAAGGATTTTAAGGACACCGAGCAGCCTTGACATAGGAGAGAACTAAGTATGAACACTCAGGTCTCACAAGGGAGGAAGGTCGTCAGAGGAGCTCTATATTCAGTGCTTTTTCTCTAACTTGATAAGGTTCAACTTACAATGGGAAGGAAGGAAGGAAGCCTATTAGTCAGAAACTGCCTTATGGATGCTCTTCGCTTGTTTTAAGACAGTCTTTCTACAAGAGCCTACTCTGCTTTACGAATTAGCCTATGCTAAGTGTTCATTAAACGTCTACAGAGATGAAATGTGGAGCAGCATGCTGTACATTCAGCTGTGTCTTACTCCATATCCTGACTTCTCCATTGAAGAGTATTATGGAACAGTATGAAGTATATTTTGGCAATGTGAGCACCTGCATCTCTGCTAGGAAGAAAAATATCCTACTGTAAGGAATATATAACAGATGAGCAAGTGAACCTTATGTCAGATGAATATTTCACAGACATCATCACGTACCTCACAAATGTGTGCATGCTTGCTCATTTAGTTTGAAGCCTGACTTGTTGGCAAGTGCTTCATTATTACATGAATGAGTTTCTGACCAGCCTGTATTTCTCACACAAGAGGATCTTCTCCACTTACTGCACCATCAGCCCTGTAATTATTTCATGAGCTTCCTTATATTTTTGTTTCTTCCTCAATGCCTGAATATAAATGCCAACTCACATAAACATGCTTTAGTAAGTGATGGACTCAGACATGTTCATGTAGGATAGACTTTTAAAGATACTTCTTATCCAGAAGTTGTTTCTCTGGTGGATGTGTTTGTTTTGAAGCTTAGGAAAGGTGAAGGGAAAAGGCCTCCCTGCCGCAAGGATTCCTCTTTTGGCTGCTGCTCTAGGACACATGTGGTTTATGATGATCTGAGCTTGGTATCATTGATACCAAGGACCTTGCATGGCAGTCTAGTTTCTGGTGATTGATGTGTTTTCCTTTTTCCAGTTATTCAGCTAAATTAATTAGTTTCTGGTTGGTCACAAATACCAGATGCATTGGTGCTGGTGTCCTGGTTGGCAGAGATAGCCCTCGTGGGGCAGTAGAAATTGTTTCTGCTGACATTTGTCAGAGGAAAAGGCTGTGTTTTGTGATCTGCCATGAGAACAAACCTGTCCTCCAGCCCCTTCCTGCTTGAGTTTTAGACTTCTGTTGACCGCTGTCACGCTGCTTTCCCATCTCCCCTTCTCCTTCTCCTCCACGCAGACACATGCACCAGCAACGAGCCCTCTAACCGTCAGCCTCCTGAGGAAATGCAGTAGTGGTGGGCTCGGAGCTGGAGAGAAGGCTGATGTCCAGCTGGGATGCTCTGCTAGCTCAGGGAAGCATTCCTCCTTCTTCTTTCAGGCTCCTTCGCTCAACGTAATAGTTTTGCTTTTTTCTTGGTTCGTCTTTCTAATTGCCGGAAATAACTGTCCCAATTTTTTTAATGCATGGCATTTTGAACTGAAAGCTAATTTCACTTGGGGATTTTTGCAAAATTCAAATTTCACAGTAAATGTGATTCAGAGGCCTCAGAAATGTCCCAAAACAACCAAACTTTAGAAGGATCCCAGAAGATACACGTTGCTTTTGTTGCACTCCATTTCAGTTCTTCTTCTGCATCACAGAAATGAGCTGTGTTTAGCTACACGCAGCCAGTTCCTTCAAAAGAGAGAGCCTTGGGTGGTTGTATTATCAAACAAAAAAAAAATCTTGGCAGAAACTTGCATTCTTAACACAGCCAAATATTTTGTACCCAAAGTATTGTCCTCCTTCAAAACACTTGTGCATAGCATAACAAAATTACAGATTCCAAGACCCTTTTCATTGCAATTTTAATTTAATTTAGAGTTTGCATGCCTAATAGTATTTTTAATATGCATTTCTGGAATTTGTGGTTTGAACTTTAGTCTTCTGAAAAATAATAAGTTTTATATAGGCACCATGTGTTTGGATCTAGGTTTATTTTGACTGAAGGAAATGATTTGTCAAGACATTTTCTCTTTAGTATTGCCATGAAAGCTTGTGTTTTCCGATTAATACTCTTATACTGGATGTCCTTTCAGTGTGTCCAATGTTAGGCCTGAATGTTTATGATGAGTTTGTTGTCACTAGGAAAGATATTAGGAAAGAGAGGCTTTATTCAATAACAGGCTTCTGAAGTTTGAGATCTGTGCATACGTCTTGGGTCATTCAGAAGCTTCATGAGATGGAGTGGAGCTGTTTGCTCTGGCGACAAGGTTAAGAAGAGCAAAGATCCGTGAAAAGGAATAAAACTATAATTCCTGTATTACCTTGAAGTGCCATAGCAGAGCATTTTGTCAACTTTTATCTTCACCATCTTTGCAAGCAGTTATTTCTTTAACCTTGTGTCACAGCTTACAGCAATTATGGCATGAAACATTCTAATATTTTAGCAAGTAATAGCACTAGCTGACCTGCTTTGTAAGTAAATATTTAGGTCTTACTTAAACTCCTCATGGTGTTTGTAATAGGAATGGACTCTTTTTCATTTGAGGTTGACACTGTGTTATATGCAGACGGTAAGAAGTGAGTAATCTGATGTAGGAAAGTGCATAAAGAGAGTCTGTAAGCTCTGGTGTACCCATTTAATTGGTCTGTTGGTGTAAATGGAAAATCGCTCAGTATTGCACCAGAATTGCAGGACACCCTGCTGAATTGCAGTATACATGTTACCTGTGCCATCAGTTCAACGAAGATGGCTGGCAAAGTGGGGGCGATTAAAGAGAATAAACACCCAGCATACACATACTCAGCTCACTAATACATCTATCTAAGGCTTTTTTATACTGGTTTCAAACTCCCAGGGAGTTGAAGAGCTCCCTGCATGGGGAGCAGCATCAAACATGGAGCCCTGTGTAATCAAAGGCCGGCTAGCCCAGAGAGAGAGCACACCGTCCCCCCGTGCTTGCCTCAAAGGGAAGAGTCTCTTCTGAAGGTTGTCAGTCAGAATGCCTGACAAAGCTGCAGCATGAAAAACTGCCCAAAGACTAAATATAGGGCAGCCACAACAAGGAAGAGAAGAAGACCTCTACCCTCAGGAGCTGGAGCCACAGGGATCAAAGATAGCTGCCGTGGTGGTGAAAGCAAAGGAACTGCGCTCCACCCAAACACGGGTTGATGACCATTTTCATCCTGTCGAGTGAATGTTGTCGAAAACCTACACTTGTGGAAGGAGAGGGGGCGGAGAGTCTAAAAAGGAGCAAATTAAACTGTTCTCACTGTCACTTTTTGGAGCCAAACATTTGGAGTGTTTCATACTCGAAGGTGGTGTGACAAGAGCAATTGCATGGGCTCCATTGACATCGCTCCCAAAGACTGGAGCAAGGCATTGTCGGGGGAGTGTGTTTTGTCAAGAAAGAGCGAGCTTAGTAGGAAACAGCGAAGTAATCAGATTTCTAGAAGTGGTTAAGAGGAAACTGATGTAAAGCATCACCTTCACATTTAAAATTAAAATGCGGTTTTATAAAGTCTTAACTGGAGTGGAATGTTTGTGCCATTTTAATGATAATTGGGGAAAAATGAAACAAGTGTTTTGTTTGAGCTGAAGTTTCTCTATATTAGTTACAACCCAGTCATAAAAGTATTGAAAACTCTGAAGTGAAATAAGCTAGAAATTGATTTTATGCTATAATGAACCTGATTTATTTACATTGGATCAATTGTAAAGGATTATTTGCTGGACTGGTGAAAACACATTACTTATGATTCTTTCCATTGCTGACCTCAGGGAGGGATTCTAGCATGTTTAGGCTGGACTCGTGCTTCTACTGGGTAGTAATTTACCACTCATTCCTTAAAGCCCCATGAGTACGTGTATCCAAACTGTGCATCCACCCAAGTACTCTCCTCCCACTCTGGGAAAGGGAGGAAAGAAATGAAGAAGGAATGGAGGGAGAAGCCCTCAGACCTCATGAGAAACTCCTTTAGGAGTTCCCTGGAAACAGTTCATTAGTTTTAACTAGGTGTCAACCCCATTGATTTCCCTCTCAGCTGCTACAGAAACCAGTATTCCATGAACATTTCTTTCTGAGCTTCCTCATCAGTCTTCCTCCAGCAGCTCAGGGAGGCGATGACTGTTAGTCCATAGGTTTGGAGCTGGACTGAGCAACTACAAATAATACTTTCCTTCATTTTACAGGTGAATCGCCCTCACCCTGGTGATCATCCTCTTCTGGTCATCTTTATGGTTGGTGGTGTGACGGTCTCCGAGGTCAAAATGGTGAAGGATCTGGTAGCAACACGCAAACCTGGTACCCAGGTAAAAACAGCTCTAAATGTACACTTCCTGTCTGAACAAAGATTAAGAAAATTCATCAGATAATGTTCGCTATAGCACTGGTACCAAACCTACACGAAGCCACAGCCACATGGACAGGAATGGTGTTAGGATTTTGCTGTGAAACATCTGTAGGCAGCAAGTGCTCAGGCACCAAGGGTCTGGTTTTTTTACATGTTAGAGTCAGCACTAAAAGGTCAAACTCAGGTTGGAGAGTTCAGAACAGACTGGCATTATTCTGAAGGAGCTTTCATCATGTCTCAAAATATTCATTTCTTGGTATTCTTTATAAACAGAAACATTTGCTGTCCAAAAGGCTACAGTCTCCCTGGCAGTACATCTACAGGACATAGTGCAGCGATGCTCAGAAGGAGCCTGCCAAGGGTCTGGGTAGCATCTAGTGACATATCAGTGATGATCCTGCAGACAAGTCAACTACCATTGCTGATGAGCAAGATAAATTAGCCTGGATACAGCTGTACTGGTCTCTAATCCAGGCTACGTATCTCAGATCTCGGACCACTAGATGCTTTAAGTAGCCTGAAACAGGTGATGTGGAAAAAGCCCCAACTCTCTGCAGCCCTTGGATGTGCTGTCAGACTTCTGGAAGGAGGATGGCTGCTATGGTGAAGCTTCAATAGCATCCACGCGGCTGGTCTTTGCCTCTTCCACTCTCTGGCAGCAGAACTTGACTACAGCAGCTGTCATCTGAATGGAGTGGGGAGGGAGAGGAGGAGGATGGATGGGCTGTGGTGGCGTCTCAGATGTTAAAAATCATTGTTAACTGTGGAGGAGCAATCAGGTATCTGCTGAGTAGTGCAGATACACCGGGGAATCTAAAAACCACAAAGAAGTGCTGTGTAACCAGCTGCATCGTAAACATAAGTCTAGTTTCCAGGGTGGCTTGTAAACATCTTGTTTTCAATTCCTATGGAATGCAGTTTTGATTAGTGAGAAATCGTCAGCAAAATGGAACCAACCAAAGGCTGAGCAGCCCCTGGGTTTGACATGTGTTGTCCACGTTTTAGTTGTCTTTACAAGGCAGTCTCAAGTAGTGTTTTGTAAGACAGAGTGCCATTTTTAGCGATGTTTTTTTGATCTGATAACACCTTTCTGCCCAATTAGCCTATTGCTAATCTCCTCAAACCAGCGAATAAAATTCTTTCCCATCTTGAAGGGGGATTGAGTTGTGACACACTGATGGACAAGTTAATCCACACCCGAAATGTATTAATACAGCCTGAAAGATAAGCAGAGGGTTAACAAGTGAGTTGGTTGAGAACTATGCAGGGAGACTTTTGACTGGCTTTCTAGGGGGACTTGAGGCTTCACAGTGGTGACATGGGATCTGGTGTTGCTTTGCTTGGGCTTAACCCTGGCAGCAGGTCACCCTCTGAGGCAGATTCCTAAAGAATTTTAAGCTTTTAGTGCATCTTGCCCTTTGTCCAAATGCGCTGTGTTAGAGGTGAAAGGACTTGGGGGGAGAGGCAGGAGGAGGAAGAGAAAGAAGAAAAGAAGGAGTTGTGTAAGTCTCTGATATAAAAAAAGTTTATGAGTTTGTTGGATTTACCTGGATTTCTGCACTATAGCTGTGAATATGTGCCACCTGTTTGGGATTACTGTCTTTTCAAAAAGCTAGGCATTTGTCTAACTCGAGCCAGCATTTAACAGAGCTTTTTTGTGGTGTTCAGGCATCAGGGGAAAACTGGCCTCCCAAGTCCCTTCCAGTCAAACAAAGCACTGACATTTATACTAATTATTGGCTCTTGGAGAAATGGAGAGACGTGTGGGTGCAAAAATAGAGAATTGAAGAAAGTAACAGAAAAACTCACAGGACGCACTGATTACTTCAGCAGTTGTTTGGAGTTGAGGCAAATGACATTTCAATGTGGAGTAGGAGCCATGTTTCCATCCACAGAACTGCTCTGCATCTGAATATGAATGACAAATTGATTTCTTGTTGAGGAGCACAAAGGAATACAGCATTTCCTACGCATCATTTGTTTTTGGATGGTGGTGAATAGCTCCCCTAACCTAGTGAGAAGTATCTTACTTTCAGAGGAAGAAATTACCTTTTTTTCCCCCCCCACTTTAATCAGGAGAGTTAAAAAAGGGGAAAGAGCATGAGTGGATGTTTCACCCTCCCAACATGCACAACCATCTCTGTGGTTGTGGCTGAGGCGTGCAGACAGATAAACCCCTCCAGATGCACTGTCAGGTGTTAGCTGCATCCTTCCCTGCCCTTTGCTGAGGGGGAACCACTCCTTGCAGCGCGGTGGGTCGGGATGGGAGCTCCTGGCTCCTCCACCTGGGCTGCCATCAGGAGGGGTAGCCCTTCGGGTGAAGCATCAAAGACGGGTGCCCTGTTCTGAACAAGGAGAAGGTCTGTAAAGGAGATACACTGTCCTGAAGAGACCTGCTCGGAGAACAGATGGATGTTAATTATCTGGGCAATTCCTCACTTCTATGTAAAAATGAAGGAACAAGTATTCACATTTATCCCCCTCAATGAGCCCTCAGAGATTTTGGGGAGAAAGAAGGGAAGTCCCACTGTATTTCGCTGCATCCTTTCTCAGATGTTAAAGTTGCAGCTCTCATTTTTCTCTCTGGGCTTGCGATTAGTTGCACAAATCCCCTCAGGGTTCAGTGATGGGACTCCAAGAAGAAATTGCTTTTATCTGGCAGTGGCTATTGTTGATGTTTGGCTTGTACACCAAAAAAAACTTTGGTAACATGTCCTCTCGTGTTTTTCAGAATTAAGCTGCGTGATAACAAGATGAGCACATACTGTGCTGTAGTCTGATTCGCACGTAACATAAGTAAGACAGTGTCAGCCTTTGGCATCTGCAAATTACAGAGTTTTTCATCCATAGGAAGGAGAAGAGATAATCAGTGTCAGTTTGCCACAGATTGCGTGGGAGGACAAGGGAAGGGGAGAAGTGAGGGGGAGACTATCATCAGTACAGAAGGGATCTGTAGTAACTTAACTCCAGATTCCTTTCATTATTTGAAGTGAGAAGATGAAAGAAAGAACAACAAAAAAAGTTGAAACGCAGCACTACCGCACATTTAAGCCGTACAATGAAAAGCACAAAGCAGTTTGATAGCTACTGCAGGAAACAGACACACAGACATACTCCGTAGTTGATGCTTGTGCTTCTTCTCCTCGGATTTGCACTGAAGAAGCAAATACATGTTCAGGTGGGCTGGTAAGATAAATGTGCCCCCACATCCCTGCCTGCAGTCCTGACCCTACGGACGCTACTGAACTTGGGGCTTTCTAAGAGCAGTGTCAGACAAATTTGACCCTGACTTAGCTCCACGCAGCCAAAGCCTATGCACTTGCACCTTGCTGATAGCTTTGCCCTGCAGAGAAGACTTCACGCTAGGCACCTGCCTACTGGTTTTCACTTAATAAAAACAGATACCCGCCTCTTAGCAGGGTGTGTATCAATGGCTGTAGTGAGGGACGGTTTCATTCATCAGACCTGTCTTGGGTTAAAAATTTGAACAAACGAAAGCGATAGCATCCCGGCAGTGCTCGAGGTTGAGCCTTGGTCCTGATGTGCGGAACAGTCTGTGCCTGGTCTGAAGAGATGTTTCTGAAGAGGGACTGTAGCTCCCCGCAGCAGGCCGGCAGCACTTCTGTGGTGCTCGCCTTACCTTCAACTGAGAGGAACCAGCCGCCACTCAAACCTGCTCTACAGGAGAGGAAACCCCTGCTTCATCAGCGGCTGCCTCCCAGTAAGCACAATGGCAGTCACAACAAATCACTGGGTAGGATGCGGGTAGAAATGAGTCAAAGCACGCATTCATTAAGAGTACAATGCTACCAGTCATTATGCTCCTTAAAGTGATTTAACTACAGTTATTAGCGAGCAGACGGTTTCACTGGGCAAGTCGTATCGCCCTGTCAGTAAACACCAGAAACACACAGCCTGTCCAGTGCTGGGTGAAGCAAACAGCTCGTATCCATGGCTCATTAGTACCGTGATCAATCTCAGCCCCCTTCATTTTGACTTGTTGTTTCTTCTCCCCCTTCTTTCAGGTAATCGTGCTCTCCTCTGCGCTCCTGACACCACGTAGCGCTATTGAGTTGTTGTTTGCCACAGACCGTCTCCAGCCTGACACCGATATCTGACGAGAGAGGATCTGTGGAGATGAGTGCGTGCCTCGGCTGGAAACATCAAATCCCTGGTCTGTGACCCTTCCCAATAGCCTTCTGAAAAATGACATGTCCCCTGCTGCAGGTAGGGCTCCAGCTGAAACGGGGTGAAGCAGCTGGGTATCTGGCTGCAGGGGAACATGGGCAGCTCCCAGGCAGCTATTCAAAATGGCCCCATTGTCCACCAACAACTCCCTCCTCCTTAACGGTAACATCCTGGGGTGCTGAACCACCCCAGCCCCGCTCTGCGCCACAAGGGTGATCGCTTGTAATAATTCCCTAGAAAAGGAGCACCTGAGGACCAGGTGATGCAGAACTCGCCCTCCCTGAGCAGTACTTTTCTCTCTGAGCATTCCCGATGGTTTCGCTGGGGTTGCTTCTGGTGGGAAATGCTGCTGAGGGAGTGAAAGTCAAGCAAAATCCCTCCTCTCTGTCATGCTACCTTGCAACACATGTGCCTTATACAGCATTAACCGCCTCTGCTCTCACCTTGTCCCTCACCCCCAGAGCGGCGATGCAGCACAGCCCTGATGTAGCTGTCAGAGCAGCTCCCAGTCCGATGGTGGTCCCAGCGGGACTGGTATGGGCAGAGAAGCAGAGAGCCAGACTCGAGGGCTGAGTTACATGATTGCCTCTCCCTCAGCTTCCCCTTCCTGCTCTAGTTTCTCCACCCACAGTCGCAGGAGAAAAGAGTGTTTCTGATGGCACACTTCTCTGTAGGTTTACGCAGGAGGACATATGGGCTGTGATGGTTTGATGGTAACCCTGGAAGAATCCTCCCCTCTCATGCATTTAAAAAAGAAAGAGAAAAAAAAAAAAGCACGAGCCCATTTTCAAGAGGCCGCAGTGACAGATTCTTTCTTGAGCTAGATTTCTGAACAGCTTTTATTTTTAATTTATGATCATGAAAGAGCTGCTATCAAATTCAGTTATGTAATTTTTCCTTATAAAACTTTGATACAATCTGTGATAAAAAAGCAGCAGCCAATAGAGATTGTGATTGCGTACAGCACCAAGACTTCCAAACTGCAACATAAAATGGTGGAGCTCTAAAGCTGCATCCTCTTGCTTCATCCAAGGGATGCTAAGACTACTGCTTCCACTGAGATGAGAAATTATAAGTGACATTCACTCTATCATAGCATTCCTCATTATGCCAAAGGAATAGATTAAAAGGGAAGTAGCTTTTTAACCTTTGTTCACTGGCTAGCATAAGTTCTCTTAAATGTTTATAATGGTCTTCAGAAAAGGGTGCATTTTGATTTAAATTCACTTTTGAGTGGCTGGAAGAAAACAATGGACCGATTATAAAGCATGGACAATGTTGCCTCTATGGAAGAGAGATTTATAAGAATGACTATAGAATGAAACTTTGTGCTATAAAAAATGAGAAATATTATGAGATTGCAATGTTGAAAGCTCAAGAAATAATTTGAACTGAGCAACTGGAAAGCAAATAGCCAGTCTCTTGGTTTCTTTTCTGTCCTTCTGTACTGTTTAATCTTAGAATATGGATGTTTTGTAAATTCTGTAATCAATAAAGCAATGCTCTTACAATGGCAAACCTCCTCCGTCTTCTCCTTTTCTCCTAGTACACAGGGCTATGCACACCAGGACTGTGTATTCCTGAGACGCCCTTTTCTTTTGCCCTATTTGTTGCTGCTAGGAACCTAGACCTTCTGTCCTGGGAGGTGTCCTAGAGGGGTTTCCACATGCTGCTGGCAGCAGAAAGGCTGTCCTCCATCCAGTGGCCATTGCTGGCCAGTGTGTTCAGGTACTCAGAGCTCTGAGATGCTGCTGCTTTCCTGAGATGATGGAGCCCAACAGTTGTGGTCGTCTCTCCGTCACCTGTCTTTCATCAGATGCTCTCAGGTCTCTGACTTGGCCCTCTGGGGACATACTGTATAGGATAATGAGAAGAGGGTGAGTTTAAGCAGACACTGGTGCTCTTGCACTGCTATGGGTCAAGCAGCTCATCTTACTGAGGCAGAAACTAGTTTTCCAAGTCATCATCCTCCCCCCAGCACACACACAAACTCTTTGGAGGAATCTTTTCAGCCAGCGGGGCCACAGCTGTGGCAGCAGGTGCTGAGACTCAGCCAGCCTCTCATACTCAGTAGCTGGAGAGATGAAAGGAGATGGTCACAAGAGCCTGCTTCTCTTCTAGAGCAAGACTGGAGTGGAGGCTTTTCAGTGACCCCAGTGTAATGGTGAGCTCCTTATTTGTAGGAAGTAGCTTTAGTAGCTACACATAGCTTGTGCTCAGGGAAGAGGCCGGGGGATGAGAGGTCTCCTGCCAGTCGCATGTGAGCAGGAACGGCACAGAAAAGACTTGGTTTGGGCAGGTGCAGGACCACATCAAGGAGCATCTAAGCCTTCTGCATGTGACACTTAGGCGACACTCAAAATGTACGAGGAGGAGAAAACACAAGGCCACCCTTGGCAAATGAGTTTACTACTATATTAATAAGCTAAGCAGTATTTGGTAGTAAGCTCAGACTGGACGGCAAGCTCAATTTTGTTCCTAAGTCTAGTCCTAAGTCACTTGGCTAGTAACTCATGGTCAAAAAAGATTATCATCAGCAGGGCCTTGTCAGGGTTTCCCTGCCTCAGGTATCACCGCTGCATGCTGACCAGGTGAGCCTGCATGGCAGTCACCCTAGTCCCAGTACAAACATCCTCCTCAGGAAGGCTACTTTAAGCATGAATAAAATGATTGGAGACTTGTAGCAATTTGATTAAGTTCTTCACTGTCATATAATTCAATATATAAAGCTGCCTTTTTGTTTGTTTGTTTTTTAAACAAGCCAGAATTCACTTAAACTCAGCTTTCTTCAAGATTCTGACCTACCTTACATCACTCTTTTCCTACGGGAGGTTTTTTTTGACAAGGGAAGATAAAGAATCCCATTTTAATTTGAAAGGTCTCTGCCTTATTCAGCTCCTCTCCTAAAAGAATTTCTCAGGAGGAAGTTGTAAAGCAGTTGTGAGAGCTCCCCCCCTGTGGTTTATGCTAATAAAGCAACAGTATAGGCAGGAAAGGCCTTCTGACTCTTTCTGCAGCATATGTTAACTACCTTGAGAAAACTATTACTTTGTCTCAACATTTCCCTGGTTATTGCCCATTGTTTCTCACCCACGAAGAACACACAGGAAAACATGCAATTCAAAAATTTAATGTTGAACCAGGCAGTAAGAATGGAAAGTCCACTCCCCACAAGGAGTAACTGTACACAAAATAAATAAGTTACAGTTTAAACAAAAGCACAGCTGGCTTTTTAAAGTGCATGTGTATAAGGCCTTTAGCCTGTGAACTCCATTGGCTCAATGTAAAAAATAAAAAATAAAAACTGTCTGCCACACGTGTTTAAGGATGAACAGGGACTCACCCAGCTCAGAACAAACCCCCAGCTTCATTGCCTGGAGCCAGCTGGGTTTCACCCCGAGCTGAATCACAGCCATGGTCCTTCTGTGCCCATTGCACACAGAGGAGCGTCTTACACTGGCAGCTATAATGGACTATCACCCCAACTCAACACTCATTCCTCAAAAGCTCCACATTGGATCATTTAGACTGGACAGTATTTTTTTTTTCCCAGACAGTAAAAAAAAACCCAAGTTATTTGTAATCAGATATGTTTACACCCTGTGGACAATAGGTTCGCATATGAGGAGTCTGGTCAAGTTGTCAGCAATAGCTAGTAAAAAAAAAATAAAGAACCATTGTTTACAGTCTTGATACCCAGTTGTGTCCACTTATTTTACACTTATTTTTACAGAATGATTTCATGTTTGCTTATTTGTTTTGAAATACATGGGAAATGAAGAGTTCTACTGTGCAGTAAAATTAAACAGATACATCATGCCATCCTTCATCCAAGTGAAAACAAGACTCACATGGTTACTTCTGAACAGTGAACTGCAGTTCAGGGTGTTTCCCTGCTCAAGTACAAGAAGTTGGGTTACAGCTAAAAGGTTGTTTCTGCACAAGCGTTAAGTCAAGTCTGTCCCATCGGAGAAAAGGCAAACTGAAGGCTTGTTTCAGTTACTGGAAAGTTCCTTTGCCAAATGAAAATACTTGTTCTGCAAGTCACATCCTAGAACCACCTCAAGAGTTTGAGCTTTTTTCCACACACACCCCCACCCCACCCCCCTTTTCCAATCTGCCACTGTTCCTTTTTTTAAGCAACTGCTTGTTTCTACAGCCATGCAAAAGGCTACCTGAACCCTCCTTCTTCCACAATGCCTTGGACTCTAGACGTGCCAGTGTTAAACACCCCAGGTTTCAATCTCAGTCTAAACATTGGGAAGACCAACAGCTCTGCTGTCAAACAGAAGTGACGGTCCTCACTTTGGCAGACAAAGCTTGCTTGAACCTCCTCTTCAGATCCTGCATGTTGGGCGATTTTGGCCGTGGAATAAGGGAGGTTCGCCTTCTCTCCGGGGTGCTGGTTGTTTGCTGTTTACTGACTTCTTTACAGAGCAGATGGAAGGCATTGAAGACATCGTTATAGTTTTCACTGACAGATACTTCGTAGAAAGTACAGCCCAGCATGTTGGCCAGCTGAAGTCCATGCTGAGGCTCCACCTCTTTGACATGCAAGAGATCAGCTTTGTTTGCTATGATGACAACAGGGACTGTGCTTCCTGGATGCAACTGTCGCACGTGATGGTAGAGGTGACTGAGTAGTTCATAGCTCTTATAGTCTGTGATGGAGAAGACAATCACCAGGGCATCTGCCCAGCGAATGCATCTGTTCAGCTGCTCATTACAATCCAGACTGTGTTCATGGATCTGAAAGATGAATAGTCTCAAATTAGATAGCTGAAGTCATAGAAGATTAAAGGAACCTGTCTTTAAAAGTCTGTAAAGCCAACTAGCATTTTACAGCTTCAGACATACGTATTTGCATTTCACATTGTACGTACAAACTTAATCTGAGCGTAGCGAATAAACGCATGTTGATTCAGCTGCAAAAAGCTGGAATTTAACACTGGAGTTTGCTATACTCAAATGGAAAATTGACCTGAGTAGTTCTGCATGCAGAGAAGGACTTTGTAGTTCCACAGAATGGGAAATTAACTGGCTAGACAGTAAGTCTGGGGAAGCAAAGATATTAGCTGGAAGCATTTAGACCTGGAGCGTTGCCCAGTTCAAGAAGGCAACAATCCAGCATTACTCAGGTCTATACATTCAAAACTAACTTGTGACACACTAATGAGCACTGCCACAGTACAGCAGACTTTGCTTTCTATCATCACACACATTTATGAAGCTTGTTGGGCAGCGGTCACAACATTTTCTTCCACATGTACCTTATTAGACACAAACCCAGAAACAATCCTGTGCAAATGTTCCCACTATACAGGAACTTAAGTAGTTTGGCCACGCAAAAGTAATGGGCCTCCAATGTACAAATGATTCATCAAAACAGTGAGTTGTTTTCTTTTACCAGCATACTGCAGGCACGCAACACATCTGGCTTCACTGGTTGTAACAGAAGTTACCAGCTCTCCCACACAGAACACCAAACTGAAATGGACCATAAGGAGATGCTGCACACGGAGGGACACACGCGCACGCACAGATGTAAAGCTGCTTTGGTGGACTGTGTGGCCGCATCTAGCTCACCTGAACTCCTGGAGTGTCTTGCACTTGAATGGCCAACATCTCTCCGTCTACCTGGATGTGCCTGCTGTAGAGATTACCTGACAAGAACACCAACAGGTTCACAAGTGCAGCCACCACTCCACAAACAGACAAATGATGCTTCTGCTGCCCGTTACTTGTGCAAGAAAAGTTGTATCGCCGTGCAGGAGGGGAAGGACCAGTGTTGTAAGTTTTTTGTGTGTAACAACGCATAAATTCATGACTTTACTAGAAGCCTGGGATTCAATCTTGCATTGACTTGTCTGGAGCTTGGCATTGAATCTTGTGCAACTTGGAACTTAATCACTTCTTAAAGTCTGCCTTAACTTAGATGATAAAGGTAAGCATGCAAAATAACCAGCTATTACAGAAAGGCAATTTTCCTGTCATTCACTATTTCTGCACTTTAACAAACCATTTTTCTAAAGAGCTCTCTGCTGGCTGACCTATTTGCTGGTTGGGTTTGGTTTGTTTTTTTTTTTCATCTGTTTGGCTTTTTCAAGTCATTCCACCAACGGAATGCTGTATATTTTACATTCACGTTCGTTCAGACTTCCCACTGTACCACACTGAAGCGAGTCCACAACATCACCCCTTCACTTCCCCCACTAAGCTGGCGCTGCCTGGGTCATTCAGCTGCCGGCGCTCCGCTTGCCCGGGATAATACAGCAGTAGTTTTACAGACCGTTTTCTCGTTTTAGCTAAAAGACATTTTCGAGGAGGGCCGCTCTCCCCACACAAAGCTCCGCTGGCGAGCAGAGCCCGCCTAGCGCCCCCGCCGCTGCTGGAGCTGCGGCCGCAGCCGGCGCGTTTGCCGGGACAGGGACGCCCCTTCCCCAGGGACGCCCCTTCCCCAGGGACGCCCCTTCCCCAGGGACGCCCGGGGAACCAGCTTTAATTAAGGCAGCTGCCAGCCTGGAGCACCTCGGCGCTGTGCGCTGGTAAAAATACCCGTTTGGAAGCGCCAACAGCCCCGTTTTTAAGTCGTTTTTCCCCCCCCCTTCTATGCTTGAGAGCCGACTCGGCGCTGGGTGCCGCACGCTGGCCCCGAGGCTTGCACACCCCCGCCCTCCAGCCGGGCACCCCCCGGGGGACAAAGCCGCCGGCAGGGCCGGGGATGAA
>VYXH01003321.1:137942-157402 GCA_013397275.1 Burhinus bistriatus
TTTAACCGCAGACAGCAACCAGGACCACACAGCCACTCACTCGCTCCCCCGGCCCCCAGTTGGGATGGGAAAGAGAATCAGAAGAGTAAAAGTGAGAAAACTCGTGGGCTGAGATAAAGACAGTTTCATGAGCAAGGCAGAACAAGGAATTCATTCAGTGGTTCCCATCGGCAGGCAGGTGTTCAGCCATCTCCAGAACAGTGGGGCTCCAACATGCGTAACGGTTACTGGGGAACACAAACACCATCACTCCAAATATCCCCTGCTTCCTTCTTATTTCCTCAGCTTTAGATACTGAGCATGACATCATATGGTATGGAATATCCCTTGGGTCAGCTCTCCCAGCTGTGTCCCCTTCCAACTCCTTGTGTCCTCCCAGCCTGCTCGCTGGCAGGGCGGTGTGAGGAGCAGAAAAGTCCTTGACTGTTTAGCAACAACCGAAACCACCAGTGCGCTATCAACAGTATTCCCATCCCAAACCCAAAACACAGCACCATGCCAGCTGCTAGTAAGAAAGTCACCCCCATCCCAGCTGAAACCACGCCAGGAGGACTGTACCAGCCTGGCAGCAGGGAGTGGTCAACATAAAGCACTCAAAACCCCGGCGTAAGGCAGCAGCCTGGGCAGCAAAATGGAGAAATAAAACCTGCCCATGCGTGAAACAAAGCTCGCTAGGAGAGAGGTCACAGAGCAGGATAAAATCACTCTGCTGTACTCAGGAGCGACAGACCTCATAGTAAAGGCCACTGGATGCTAATTACGCAAAAAGAAGGAATAGACCCAAAGTGTTTGGCTCAAAACCACAACAGGGAAAGCGTTAGAAGAGAGTCAGGGGTAGAACTGGGAGCCCGATGGTGACATTGGCCAAAGACGGTCACCATCGCAGCAAACACGCACTTGTGCAGAGCTTTCTGTAAGCTGCAAAACTATGTTTGCATATGGAAAAAGATAATCTGGCATATAATGAAACAAACGGCTGCTGCTTTCCCAGGTACAAAGGTGGGAGCAGAGGCTGTGAATGATGCCTGGGGCTGAGCAGCCTGGGCTACAACAGAGGAACAGCTCTCTTTGCCAAGACCAACAAGAGGTGACGGTGGTTTAGCTTTGTCGGTAGTGAGTACAGTGTAAGGCTACTAAGGTCATAGGGAAAAAAATTGTTTGATAGTTGCAGTTCAAAATAAATAGATGGGTAAAACATAGGTTTATAAAAAGACATTCTAAGTCAAAAGGGGAAAGAGTAAGAGACCTAATTAGAAAAGAAAAAAAAAAAAAATCAACAGGGCTGAAGGACTCAAGGACTTGAATACAAAGGAAAGATTCGATTTCTTTATGCCAGAGTAGCAGAAATGATCTGGACATTGTATCGTAAGCAAAGGGGAAGGGTTTCACAGAAGATCTCCTGGCAGCTTGGTAACTAAGGTCGCTGAAACGGAAAACCTACAGGTAACAGTGAGGAGGATCACTCTCCTAGGGAAGTTTTGTCTTCAAGATGAGAAAATACAGAAAATAAATAATGGTAGCTAGAAGCAGTTACTTCAACCAGGGAAAAGGAAACAAGATTATGATGCAGCGAGAAGGGCATACACATCGAAGGAAGTCTGGCAATATTTACAAAACCAATAAGCATTTTGCTTCCATTTTTAATAAAGATGACTATGTGAAAGATGGAGCAGGAGGAAGATGAGTAACAGGAAGAAAGTCATGGGTAATTACTGCAGTGGGGAAAAACAAACGATCTCTCCCACAGTGCAGACAGGCCAAGTGTGTGAAGATGAGGGTGAAAGGAGCAAGTTTTACTGTAGCCCTCAAATCATCCTGGAATACTTGCGTTAAAGAAAGGGAGGGAAATAATTCACAAAAATTTGGCCAATTTTTGAAGGAAAGAAATAAAGATATGAAGTATGCAATTACATGAGAAGTTGCTTCAGTGTGCTGTCTTGCCCTGATACAACTTTGTTTCCCTTTTCCTTAAAGAAAGGAAAAGTGATAGATGTAATCTACTTGGGGTCAATAATACCTGAGACTGTCCAGACAGGAAACGGCTACTTAAGGAGAAGAATGTGGGAATCAGGAGACAAGGACAGAGGGGAGTTTTGTATGGGAAGTGTCAGGTTGAAGGAAAGTCGCTTGGTGGGCTTCATCAAGGCTCCCGTCATTTCGTTATCATGGTGTCATCGAGAACACGAGCATGCTAATAAAATCTGCTGTTGGCAGAGCTGGGAGCCATCACCAGTTCAAACATGGGTGGGAATAGTATACTGGAGAAACTGCATGCCTCTTAGAACTGGATTAATGAAAATATAATTGAATTTGATAATACTCATTACATACAGAGATTAATCACAAAAATGTCTTCCATTGACTATGAGATCAGCACTTGGAAAAGAAAGACTAGTTAATCACAAGATGAGTAGGAGCTATGTAAAAAGGGAAATGTAAACCCAGCAATGTCAAATAAGTAATTTCAGAAACGATCTGCAGTACAATGTGTGATTCTGTCAGCCAGCCAAGGGTATGTCAAAGCGGAACAAGTAGGGACAAAATCCGTTATGATTGGAGAACATGTCTTCTGAGGAGCGGCTGAAGGAATTGGGATTGTTTAGTCTGGAGAAGAGAAGGTTGAGGGGAGACCTTATTGCTCTCTACAACTACCTGAAAGGAGGTTGGAGAGACATGGGAACTGGTCTCTTCTCCCAAGTAACTAGCGACAGGACAAGAGGAAAATTATTCAAGTTGCACCGGGGGAGGTTTAGGCTGGACATTAGGAAAAAATTTTTCCCTGAAAGAGTTATCAAACATTGGAACAGGCTGCCCAGGGAGGTGGTTGAGTCACCATCCCTAGAGGTGTTTAAAAGTCTTGTAGATGTGGCGCTTAGAGACATGGTTTAGTGGCAGACCTGGTAGGGTAGGGTCAATGGTTGGACTGGATGATCTTAAAGGTCTTTTCCAACCTAAACGATTCTATGATTCTATGATAATCAGGGACTGGACAGCCCATTTCAGAGGAGGATAAAAACACCTGGTGTATTCTGCTTGGCAAAACAAAGGAAGCAGGGCTTGGGAAATGGGGGAGCCGGGAAAGTTAAAACTAAGGGCCAGTGTCAGCATGAGAACAAGTGGGTATAAGCTCAACTCTACAGTCGGAGCAGCAAAACACTGGAACAAGAGTGGCAGGAGCAAGACCAAGTCTGACTTCTTTTAAATGGAGCTGGAGGACTTCAGAGAAGGGATTACATGGTGTCATTGACTGCAGTGGCAAGGAGACTGGGTGACCAAGAGATCCCTTCTAGAGGCCTACAGACAATGTTCCAACACCATTCCGTAAATAAATATTTAGGCCTAACATACAGCAATGTGTGCAGCAGTGCTATCTCCAACATGTAAAGGGGTATGGTAGAAAAGGGGAAATGGGAAAGGGTGACAAAAATGAGATGACACCTCAATAAACTGGTTTTATAAAGGTGATGATCAATTAGAGACTGGATGAACGTGCTAAAATAACTGGAGAATGGGATATTCTCCTTCTGTCTCAGAACACCAAAAGCAAAACAATCAGCCAGATTGAAAGGTGGAACTTCCGGAAAAACTGAGATACAAAATACATTCTTGTAAAATACATGATTAAGCCCCTGAGTCCATTGTTGTAGGAAGGCACTGGGACAAGAATTAAAATTACCGCTGTACAAAGAAGAAATGTGCATTTGTAAATTAAGAGAAAATGCATTTTTATAGTACTTTATGCTAGCATAAAATTCATAAGCAGCAGTAAATTAATCTGCTCAAATTTTGCACCAGTCTCTTAAGTATTATGGACCAGAAAGAGCTGTAACACAGTGTTGGCAGGCTTTCGCATCCATCAGTCTTTCTAACACAAAATTTCTTATGTCTTCCTCTCAGTTACGCAGAGGTGACTGCTGTCAGAGACAAGGTCTTAGCCCTGATGGTCATGGGTCAGAGCTGGTGCAAACACACACTTCCACACTTCAGGGACTCATTTCTATAGTTTATTTTGTGCCACTGTTCAGAGCGTAAGTTTGCGTGCAGCTTACACCTTCCATAAAGACACTTCCATCGACAGCCAGGGAGTGAACCTTACCTTGTTTTCCGGTGCTTTGGTAATTAACTTTTAGTGCGTGTCTTCGGAGGAACAAGTGGTGTGGCCACGGTGTTCAGAAACACGGCCAACGTCTGCTCATTCCAGGTAAGTATTTACTTTCCAAAGCACTGTGAATTCTCTCTTTGGCTTTACAGGAGTAAATACAAGAAAGCTCTCTGTTCATGGCACAGTACGTGTGTCCCATGGTCCCAACATACAGAGCCAAGCTGACCAGCCCCTGTGAAAAGCCCGAGAAGACCAGAGTTTACCTCCTCCTCTGACACAGCCCTGCAACACCTTCCAAGAGCAAAACAAAAGAGAGAGGGAACAGAGATATTGAAAGAAACTACATAAACAGGAAAGCAACTTCTCTCTGTACTGGGAGTGATCTCCTGGCCAGCGAAGGCCAAGCTTAGGGAGTAAGATAGGATCTTCATTCCAGGGTAGAGAAAGGGGGGAGGGAGGGACATGCTCCGTGCACCCTCACCTACCCACAGACCCTACGTGGTTTCTATAGCAGCACAATAGCAGACATTTTTCCCTCTCCACAAGAAAGCCTGAGTAATGTTCTGCAATTATATTAGTCTGCATTTTAATCAGATTTTATCTTCTCTTAAGCTTGCATTTTTTTCCCATTTCCTCCTTATGTAATGCTCCCAAACTCTAATCCAAGAAGTGAAAAGCTCAATGTTTTCTTTTCCGTTCAGGGCTGCCCATCTGCTACCAGTATTTTTTTTGCGCTGGTTTGTGCCCCCACAGTACAAGCAGTTGTTCTGCATGCAGAATACCAGTTTAATCTGAAAAGGAGGAGCGGGGGAAAGGGGAGAGAGGCCCCGATGGTGGAATCTCTTGAATTAATACAAGCTCTAATGCTTCATTCAAAAATGTATATGAGAGAGCTTAGCAGAATTTTTGTTTTCCATTTTAGGAATGCCTCAGGATCTATATTAAGCCCTCTAAAAACTGTGGCATTAAAGTGTCATTGCCGGCCTTTCTAAATCTCACCTTGTGTTACAACAGAGCCGGTGTGTTAGGGCTAACGCCTGGGTTACGTTAGGAAAGGTCACTGACAAGTCCTGTGGTGCCAGGCAAACCGTAGGGTGATGCTCACAGCGGCGGCGGAGCCCTGGGGCTGGTACAGCTTCTCTCCCTTGCTAAGCAAATGAAGAGCTTTCCACATATACCATCTGCAAGTCTAACTTCTGCCCATCCCTTAACTTCTTGGAGTCATCACACAGAAGTCACACCCCTGAAACTACAGACAAGAAAGGCAGCGTTTCAGTTACCACCTCTGCAGATTTTGGCTGTCGCCTCTGGTGGGGCAGCGACCGGTCCCACAGCTCTGCTGGTGGGAGGCCCTGGGCGCACGTGTCCTGCCCTGCTCAGGGGGGTCAGCCAGGACGGCACAAGCCCTCATTGAACATGGCTTGAGCCGACCTTGCTCTGAAGTGGGAAGATACTGAAAGCTTTACATATCTAACACAACTTCTTTAGCAAGAAGGATATAAATTCAAGTCATGCCTACATATTACAACAGAAAGTTATGATGAACGAACGTGTAGGTTGCAAAGTCAAATGCAGAAAATATAGGAAACGCCAGAAATAAGATTGCCTGGGCAACCTTAACTCATCCTCCCACATGCATATGCATTTTCTTACAGCCTTAATTGCATAATGTCATACCATTACACTGTCTCCTGTCATACTGGCAGTCTGTCTTCTATTTGCCCATGGGAACAGAGCACCTAAAAATACTTGAAGATCTGGATGTTATTCAGCATTTCTCTTAAATCCTCAGTAAATCACCTCGTGCTGCAACATAGGAAGTATTCCCTTAGTGCAGGAATTACTAACTCCTTCATAGGCTTGCCATGGTGTATAGCAAAGACACATGAGAAAAGTTCAAACTCTAAGTCAACTAGGCATGTACCTGCCTGCCACTTAAGCACCTTTTGTTTTCTACCGCATCTTGAAATGCCTCAATATTTTATGCACCCAAATATTCTGTAGCAAAGTCCCGCAGACACACTGCATTGAAGCAGGGACTGTAGCCCTGAAGTTTCTGAGATGAGCAGTTGAACCACCAGGAAAGAGTCCTTCTTCTCTTTACCTGAATGAACACCAAATCCCTCAGGGCAGTGGAACAACTTTGATGGGAAGACTAAGAGAAACCCATCTCAGGCTACAAGCTAGACCAGGTGTCCTAGCTTGCTTCTGAAATATCACAGACCTGGGGCCAAGGGCTTCCTTGAAACTGGGGAGAAAAGAGGCAGCCTGAATACATAGGAAGAAAGTGTGACAGCAGAGCGCGTCAGGCCAGGTACCTGGCAGGGAAAGGTGGTGGGATGGGTGAGAGCTCCCCAGGAATACCAGGCACAGGTCTTCCCACCCATGCTCCAGGTGTAACCAGTGCAGCGAGGGGCTGTGAGGGCAATCAGGGGAAGAAACGCCAATTTTACAGGAAGAGAGGAGGAAAGACAAGTTTGTTTAGGTGAGCAAATGGTGCCCGTGAGGGGAGACGATAATTACCTGCTGCCAGCTCATACACGAGGGATCATGGAGGAGAGGAGAGCTCCTCAGAGCAAGGAGCAGCTTGTCAGAGGGTTTTCATTATGAGTGGGTTTTGCAGACCTTAAATGCCTAAAGGAAGTAGGCGCTCCACTCCTACTGCGTTTCAGTAGGAATTGGATCCACAGACTATTTTAAAAATGCAATCATTGTTAACAACTTGTAAGTAACAGTTTTTAAAAAAGCCTGCAACTATTGAGATTTCCACAAGAAACCAAGTGTTCCAAAACTTTTTGTCGATAATCCAAACTAGATAAATAATAAAAAGGTAACAGGGAAAACTGGGAAGTAAATGATTCCCACCTGGGAAACACTATTAGTAAGCTATATAGCTACATATATAGGCAGACCACAAGAAGCTGGTTATATTTTGCTTCACTGTGTTTCTCTAGCACAAATTTCTGTATTCTGTTTTGTCTGAGACTAGACCCCATTGGTGGTGTTTTGTGAAGGATGTGGTTTAAGGCATTAAAATGAGCAAGCACTGCTGCCTACGAGGCAGCCTTAACAGCCTTGAAAAAATGTATTCATCAAAGTTTCAGGATAGTTATTAACACTCACACAATTATTATGCAGGCAGATGACTACAGATCGGCAGCCAAAAATTGTCAGAGGAATGGCATTCATTTTTATTAGCAAAAAAAATGAGACTTTGGAGCTACTGCAACACCCAGCATTTTAATAACAATCCATTTTTCAACAATACACTGTTCAGCTGGTTAAACATGCATAAGGATTAAACGCAGGAAGCTTAAGAGCAGACTCTGTCAGCTATGTTTGTTTTCTATAAATCCCTTTGTGATGATGATGAACTGCACCGTAACAGGGAAGGATATTTTAGTGTTATTGTATAGATGACTCATATAGTCTCTACGGTTTGACAAGAGCACAGGTCTTTTTTCTAAATAAAGCAAGCAGTCAGTCCAAAAATAGAAGTAACACTTAGAAGAATGCAGCTCCTGGAGGAATTACAAATTCCATCTACCAAAAACACAGGGGTTGGTATGCTGGGGCATCTCTGCTGAGGATATTGTGTGAAAGCCATTAATTCTTCATCTGGAATGTAAATCTATGCCGTCCAAATGGGATTTAAGTATTTCAAGGTAGGACTTCAGTTCCCGGCTGGAACCAGTTTTAACCGGTTGGGCAATTTTCATGGTCATTTTTATATTTGCTTTCTTGCTCAGAGCCCAGAGGTATTTGCCCTGTGCTACCTGCAGCGCTGCAGCATGGTATGACTGGAATGGGTCCCCAGGCGAGGAAGGAAATGGGGCCCTGGTCCCGGCAGCCGCCAGCTTTCCTCCTCTCTTCACCCCTGGCAGGGCCTCCCCCCCAGCAGGCTTCAGGGCAGTCGCACTGCTTGCAGAGTCAAAGGGGACACTGCCGCCACAGCGTACTCAATCCCATGTTTTAAGGTTTAATGACATCTTATTAATAGGAAGAAAAGCAAAGCACCTATTCCAGATAGGAGGAAAGCATTTCCACTCGTTTCTTATCCTACGCCAGAGCACTTTTCCCTTCTCCCTAAAATATTCCCTAAAACATAAAACAAATACTCTCATTTGCCCGAAATATCCTGGAGATGGGTTTCTGTGGCTGAACTACAGCTTACCTTTAACACAGTCTCGCTGAATTCTCAAAAGCAAACAAACAAACAAAGTTCAGCTTAGGAATCTGTTAGTCACGCTTTCTTACAGAATGAATTACAGAAATCTCCACCAAATGAGAAAGGAAAACACTGCCAGAGAACAACTTATTCTCTAGCTCCTCACCAGCAGCTGTAGGGTGAGAGCCTGGGACAGGCTCTGCCTGAGCACCTCGGGCACTGATGCACCATAGTTCAGGGTGGGTTTTGTCCAGCTGCCTGGAAATCAGATCTAATTTAAGCTGGGTTGAAACTGCATCCTGAGATGAAGTCTCTGTTCACACTGCCCAAAACCAAGCCCATCACTACTAATCCTTGTCAGACCCAGGTGAAAATGTGAAAGAAAAACTGTGCTTAAACTACTTCCCCCGAGAAAGGTCCCTCTCCTGGGTGCACCCTGGGGTAGCAGGTTTGCCGAGAGGGACAAGTGTGAGGACAAGGGAGCAAGCCAGCCGGCTAAAGGCAGAGGGACTTCCTATCTGGCTTTGTTGCAAGCAGGTTTAACATGGGTTTTCCTTAATTTCTGATGCCCAGGGAGTCACATTGTCACAGGACGGCTGCGGAAGGGATGCAAATACAGCGCAGCAATTGCCCCCTGTCCGGATGGGATGGATGGCTTGGACTGGAGGCAGCCTTACACATACCAGCAGGTGACTGGGCTTTTCCAAGGCTCTCATGGGTAGACAAGCCACCATTTAGGAAGTAGGACTGGGCTTGGTCTTGCTGTTACAGAACATAAACCCCCCTGCAATATAACCTAAACAACCAAGACAGCCAATAGCTCATCCTCCTTTCCACGTTGCTCCTGCTTAGACCTGATGATAACTCCCTCTGCTTTTTTTCAGGGACACTTTCCTGTGCTTGGAGCAGGTTGCAAAGGGATGAATTCCGTGCGACTTAGCAACCAGTGGTCTCCCTCTGACCCTAGGACGTCTCTGCCGTCTTATATCAACCGACAAAGGGTGGACCGGAGCTACAGTCTCCATTAAATGTCAGCTTGAAATACACTGCCCTTAAATTTAAGATGAAAAGGCATTTAATGGCAAAGTACTACCCTTTATTCATTAAAGTATGTAAGAAATTACTGCATTACATGCTACTGTACTACTGATGCAGTATGTATTTTACTACATGTTTGGTTCCACCTCTGTTGATATTAGTAAAAAAGTTTATGTTAATTTTCATGATACAGGAATAGAATTGTTCACTACAAAATGTATTCCCATAGTCTGAAGTTGGGAAAAAAAACCCAGTATCTAGAAAGTCTGGGGAAATGTATGCTTTTTCACAGTTGCATTTGTAAAACAGATTTTTTCTTTTAATTTAAAAAAGAATTCTGATCAAGACTGACTTGTAACTCAAGACGTGATTTCAAGTTGCTGAACTGAATACTAGGAATCAGCATTAAGGTAGCTATAATGCAAGCTACGCGCTTGCTAAAAGCACAAAGCAAAAATTGTGTGATAAAAGCAATTTCAACTACAATCGACTACTGGAAAATTAGACAATGTTGAACTTTAACACGCATTGGGTTTTTACTGAGTTCTAGACAAAGAATCGCTGTACCTGCAGATCTAACTACAAACAACAGTAATTCTCCCCAGTAGTTTTTGTCAGCATCTCTCCTGAATTCCCATGGGCATGAAAGGGAATAGGTTTTGCACAAAAATAATTGGGAGAACCAGTCAAATGAGGTGTTATTCCAGCCATACTACTTAGCTGTAGGTGTAGACAACAGCTGACTCACTGCTTGGCATTACACATTCCCTCACGTCTTGGCATCTGAAATAGCTGAAACATCACAAACTGATAATAGGATTTCTAACTGAGAAGTAGAAGTATTTTGCGTTAATATTACATGCAGCCATGAATAAAACATTAACACGTAACTAGAATGTTTTTCACTTGTATCTGAGCGGTAACTGCAATCTCAGCTGTTTCAAAATACGTATTCTTTCAAAATACCAGAAGGCAGTTGTACATAAAAGATTCGTTCTCTTCTGTTGTATGAATCAGCTATGAAAGAACTGAAGTTGCAATTCGTTCTCCTGTCCACTCAGCAAGCAGTACAACTACGTTATTACTGATTTGGAACAGATTATAATGTTATAATTAACTCTGAGATAAAAATTCCTGAAAAAAGGTCAGTGTTCAGTAAAAATATTCGGGGAAAAAAAAGAACAACTGGCTGAGACTACAATAGAGCATAATTTTCTCTAACTCTACTCATACAGTATTTTCTAAACCAACATTTACATTTGTTAATGAATGTCCCACTTTCTTTGACTAGCAAATCATTTGCAGAAGTAAAAACCTTTGTTCAAAGTTATAATAAGAGATTGCATTTACAGAAAGAAACATATTTTTTTTTCAAGACTCTCTGGAAGCTGTACAGCAGCTCATTTATGCCAATTTAGCTTACAATTTTTCCCAACACTAGGACAGACTGTCCTTTAGCTGGCAAAGTAGCACTAAGCAAGGATATTTTATTTATCATGTCTTATTGTTTTAAATAAAATACAAAGGCAAATTATGTGAGTCTTAGTTTGTGTTTCAGGCTTTCAGTTCCACTTGAAAAAGCGCCCAAAATATTTTCAGGGAAAAGCTCTTCAAATATGAGAAAAGAAGCATGCAACAAGTAGAGAATGGAAATCAAATTCTGCAAAAGAAGCAAAAACGAATTGCAGCTGGCACTTGGGATGGGGAGAGAGACAGACACTGGGGGCAGGCTGGATACAGAGCCTGTGGTTGTACTCCGGAAAGTGCGGGGTCTGGGAAGAATGCATTCACATGATAATATTTTGCAGTCCATAACGCGTAGGTTTCTTAAACGGTGCCATACCGCTGTGTTCTGCAGGTAGTTGCTTCAATCATTATGTCCTCAGAGTTTTGCCAGTCACCAAGAGCTACAGCAACGATGTGCAGCAATATTCCTGCGCCGAGAGGTGAGCCCCGCTGCCAGCCCCACCTCCCGGCTCTGCGGGCCACGATTGACTCCTGCAGTCCAAGACACAGAAGGAAATGTGAACACGATTCATCTACCTCGGAAAACAGATTATCTGATGCCCTGAGCAGAGAGGTGTATGGGCAGCCGGAGGTGGAACGGGGACATCAGAAGAGGTAAGAAACCTTTCTCTTTGCTCAGTTCAGCCCAGTCTCAGTACACGGCCAGATCCAAAGCTTACTGACATCACTAGGGCTTCTGGAGCTTGGTGGCTTTCGCTCAGGGCCTCCAGGAGGTGAGCGCCTCCCTAGATCTGAGATGCCCAAAGTTAACTTGTTTGAGTGCCACCACTGACAGCAGTAAGTACCAAGACATAAAGAGACAGCAGACACCTCAAACAGCAGTGATGAACGGCCTACCTCTGATCAAACCTCGGGACGAAGCATGTCCTGATCCCCTCGCTCCACCCTTGTGCCACCCACCCTAGCACAAAGCCAAGTACAACCAGACTCCATACCTTCTCCCACACAAACTCATACACCAAGTCCAGCCCTTGCACATGTCTGCCTGCCCCTATCCCATGCCTCAAGCTGTCTTTTGGCTTCCTGAGCCAAAAGCGCAGCTCCCACACTGGCAGCACTCCTGCAGGTTTCCGTGCCAGGCCACCCTCGCGTCTCAGGGTTTGCTGGGCAAGAAGCCAGAGCTTCCCCCATCCCCTGCCAGTGCTGATGGGACACCCGAGATGGCTGCTGGCTGCCACCCCAGAGGTGGCGAGAGGAGAGCAGAGCCGGATCCAGGTTTGGGTGTGCACCGGCTCATGGTCTCACCGGTGGCACGGGCACTGGCATGCAGTGGTGATGCTGTGCGAGAGGCGAAGTGGCCTGGGTGTGAGGTCAGGAAGCCCTGGCTCTTGGGAAAAGTTAGTCCATTCACTCTCACGAGGGTTTTTTTTCTGTTTTGGGCGGGTTTTTTCCCCTTGACGTCTTTTCATATATTTTCCCCTGGCTAATTGCCATAAAGGTCTGTCATCACGCAAGAAACTGCTGGTTGCTTGTGTGTGAAATTTGTGGCTTCAAGCATGGCTTTGTCAGGGGACGTCTGAGAAAACATAAACATCGCTGGTGTGCAGGGCTGTGGAGGATCCCAGGAGGAGACTGCCGGCATGGGCAACAAGGCTGGGTACAGAACATGGACAATTTACATTTCATCACATATTGCTGGAGGACATATACTTCACGTCTAGAAAATGAAGCTCTTATTACAAGATGAAAATACATATGCTGTGAAGCTTGTTTTTGGCCTCGCTGCAAGACTGTGCTCTCAGGAGCGGAGCTGTTGTGAAGCAGTAGGGGACACGCTCTGATTCACCGTGCGATCCAGCAACGGCTTCCAAACCATGGAGCAGTTGTTTTTCTTACAGTCACCGACCAGCTTTTGTTCATCTGCCAAATTCAGCTGACTTGTCCTGCCTTGCAGCCCTTTGGAAAGAAAGAGCAGACCCAGCTGGCATACGCTGTAGTCACAACTAAGGCAAGCTCCTCCGAGCTCAGGCATACTTCAGCCCATGGAGAAGACAAACTGCAGGTAAGGATATACAATATCTTTCAAGGAGACAAATGGAAGCAATATGTGCTGTATCGAGTACTAGCAGACTGTGTTTCTGTGATACATAGCGGTTTTTTGGGAGAGACAGAGTAAGATTAGCGGGACTCTGCAAGAAACCCCAAACAAGACCACAGATACAAGAACCATATGAGCTCTTGGATCAGCCCCATTGCTCTGGAAGGTTTCTTCAGCCTCCTTCTAATGACTTTCTACATTCTTGCTTCTTGGAGTCCCCACTATTCAGTCAGTTTTACCAAGAGGAAACATGCTGTACACAAAAATATTATTAGGAAAAAAAAAATTCCTAATTGCAGGAAAATCAAGAAAGCACTTTATGCACAGTTCAAGAATTTTCTTTCCCGTTTTCCTTCCCCTCTCTTCTCCCCCTTCCCATCCTCCAAGTCTGCTGGTAGATATTTTGGGATGTATAAATTGCGTCCACAGAGTGTGCATTTCTAAAACTTACTCTGCTGTTCACCTAGCTATAAAACATGTAGTTAGCCCTCTCCAATGGGCCATAAACATTGAAACATTCACCTAGTTGTTTGCTGTACTGCTGTATTACTTCCAGTCCTGAATTATATCAAAAGCAAGCTGAATTGCCTGGTTCCTCAGTTTCCCCATCTCTGGAATGAGGCTATAATATTTCCCATCATCATTAAAGTGCTAAGGTGGGTGGATGAAGAGCCCTACCAAGGTGTGATGCATTGTTAGTAAAACAGCGGCTTGCAAAAAAATGTGCAGGTGCTTTCGGTATGCAAGTGAGGCCAGGTTGTGCTGGCAAAGGATGAAAGTTGAGGGAGCTTTCTGGGAGTGAAGTCCCATGATTCCCTAGCAGGGATTAACTTCTATCAACTTGGCAAGATGGCAGAGCCACCCATCAATTGCTGAATCGAGGATAAGGTAAAAAGCCTGGAGGCTCTGCCCCTGCCTGTCGTGTCAGTGCTGCTCCTCTCCCAGGGCATGGCCAAAGCAGCTTCAGAAGAACCTTCATAGGACTGTTTGTGGCCCACAGAGCTTCACAAGGACTTTGTTATCAACCAGAGTCAGTAGGAAGGATGATGCTTTTATACAAAACCAGTCCATTTGTCATGTCCAAAAAGACGTAGGGTCACACAATGATCTTGGTTGCATGAACACTGATGCTGTGAAGTTTCTCAGACCCAGCTTTACTAAGAGACTTAGGGATAGTGATGCTCAGAGACACAGGTAGATTCCTTGGGTGCAGATGTTCAGCTCTTTTTTTTGTCTTGAGAGGGCAGAGCGATGGATACTGCATCTGACTGCCCGTGACCGCCTAGAGGTTCAAGTGCTCGTCTAGAAAGCAGGACACCTACATTCAGCGCTCTCCTCAGCCTAAGATGATTTAAAGACATATCTTGACCCCTACAGAAGTCTCCTCCTGCCACTGGACTGCATACTTCTATGGAGACAGGGTATTCCCTGCCACTTCTCTCACAGCAGAGTGATAGCACAGAAAAGAAACAAGCTTCAGAGGGGCAGAGAGAGAACAAGCAAGAAAGCACCTCTGATGTGGGCATTCAGATGAAGGAAGGAGGCTTTGGTTGCAATCTGGTTGCAGAAGAGCTTAAATATTTTTATCTCATCCTTTGGAGCACCAAATGTTCGGGGGGAGGGGAGGAAACAACTGTACTTGTTATTTTATGAAATGTGGAGGTCTCCAGTCTAAATTTGCTTGATAACTATTGGCATTTGCTAACTGTAAGAGGACTGTAAGTGCTGTATACTTTCATCCCAGCTGTGAGAACAATTAACACGACCAGATGCCCTCTTGAAAAATAAAAGGTTTCTTAAGCAAACCGATCCAATGACTGTTGCTGGAATGCCATATCCCACATGAGCAGAGACAAACAAATGTTTCATTAATAATTCTAGCTGGAAAGGTAGGGGCTGTTATGCTGCTGATGAATGCAACCTCCTATCTCTCATTACAGCACAGACTGGAAGCAAGCCCGAGTCAACCTTTATTATTATAATGAGTCATTTGGACTGTGGCAACTGTTCAGACCTCCCCCGGAGCCCTCTTGTGCCAGGTGAAACAAGGGGCAGTCTAAAAACCAGACAGGCTCACAGACCAGTCCCGTTCTCTAAGTATTACAGCCACAGGTAAGCTCTGCAGTCTTCTAAACCTGGGCTCAAAAATTGCCAACTCAGCAGCGGGGCAGCCTAACAATAACCAGCCTGGGGGCAGGGGGTGGGGATGAATCTGTTAAGGTCATGGGCAAGCGCATGCATTTCGTGGCGTTCATTTTCTCCCCCCTGCTGGCTCTGCTTTTGAGAACAGCAGGGGATAGAGACTGACGGTGATCCAGACCTCTGAAATGCTCAGAGAGGGAGTGAAGGTCAAGTTCAGTTACCTCTTAATTGATACGCAGGGAGCTAGTAGCCGGGACATGGGGACAGCGCAGCATGCCTGCCTGTGTCCTGCACCCCAGGCTCGCTGCGAATGCTGGCCTGTCTGCCAGAGACGTTTAATGCTGTTCCAGCCCATTTTTGTAGGCCAACACTTTGTTATTTATTATTGGATTCCTCATTAAAAGGAGAGCATCAGGTTTTACTCTTGAATCCATTTTCTGGGTACCCAGGGATGTCTCTAGACATTAACCCCACAGGAGCCACGACACTTGTATCCTAAAGTCTGCCTTGTACCTGAAACCTGAGAAAGGCCATCTTAAAAATAATTCAGTTAAACGAGAGAAAAGTTATACAGAATAAAAGGTGTTTGTACTTCTTTCCAAACATCAAGCATACTCAGCATATTAGAACCCTGCACAAAGATTAAGGTTTATATCAGATCTTGAACAGAAATAAAAATGTTTTAAAAAGCTGTGTTCAGTGGAAAGGATGATTAGTCTCCAGTAAAACTAAAAGCAAACATTTTGCAAGGTCGGGCAATGGTAAGGTAGCTGATCTTTTAGAACTAACCTTTTGTCCTCTAAGATATACAGCTTAGTGTCATGGGAATACAGAGGCAAAGAAAAGCACGGAATAGTGAAAATCAATGAAAATTTTGTCACTTAGTAGTTGCTGAGTTGGACCAATGTTGCACATTTTGAAAATATTTTCAGAAACTTACTGCTTAATCAAAAGCAGTAAAGCAGGTTAAAAATCCCAACAACCCAACAACGTCTCAAAACAACATTACAGAAATCAATGTGTTAACTCTGGAAGCCATTGAGGTTGAACTTGCCGGGTATGAAGTAGCCACAAAACCCTTTGAGATTACCATATTTTTAGGCTAGACCCATTATTAGTAGCAATTTCTACTGTGTTTATAAGTTGGTTAATCACTACAAGACAGCTTGAATGCAAAGGAGAACTAGGAGCTGGGGGAACGCGTAAGACAAATTCCTGGTTGACAGCAGACTTTAAAACGAGCAAGCAGCAAAAGTAGGGAATGAGGTCAGACTGCCCAGTCCCACTACACTACTGGCTTGTTGGGATGACGAGAGGAATAAATGCTGGTAAAGATACGAAATACTTGTAACTTGGTAGTAAAGTGTTTGGTAGCTGCTCCACCAACTTTGATGTAATACTGAAGTTTTAAAGCATAAAGAAAGACCTTTTAGAGAAATGTGATCCCAAAGCCTCAGAAACTGCTCCCACATAAAAGAGAGAGGTAAAATAACATGGTAATACTCCAGTTACAAAATGCTAGGAGGAAAATTACAGGCAATTTCAGTCCCATTGCTATTTTCTTTACTGCTTTGAAGGAATGCAGTGGATTACCTGCATTAGACAGGCAGGCTTAGAAAATGGTTCTCTTTTACAGGCTGCTATAGTCTCAAAGGTTTTAATGCCTTTGGAAATGTCTACACAGCAAAATAAAGGACAGAAAATAGCATGGTAAACCTCAACAAGCTTTTATCTTGCTAATACAGATAACAATAGCAGCAGAAACATAGGAGGTAGAAAGGGCTTTCCACACCAGCATGTCTCTGTAGCATCCGTGTAGAGCCCCAGGGTGGTTTATATTTGAGTTGCTATTTTGTGTCTGTGTCAGTCCGTCCTGTGCTGTGCAGGCACGCTTTCTGTCTTACAGGCAGTAGACGCTAATGATAACGATGCCTAATTAATGGAGCTCCCCCTCACCCAGCTGAAATCTGAACAGGCTAGGGACAAAACTGATAGCATGCAACATCAAGCGGTATGACAGGCACTCAGCAGATCACGTCCATTTTAACTCTGATACCAAGAGAACGGGACCTGTTAAGAAAGACCTGCAGGGAGGAAAGTTTTCAGAATACAAAGACCCAGCTAGGTCCCTGACTAATATTTGATATCGGATATTTGGCAGCTTGTGTCTCTATGGGTGATGTCTGAATACCAAACAATTTGGGCAATGACTGGACACAGCAAGACCAGAAACGGTCAGTGAAAGTATTTGTCTTTAGACTATCTCAAACCCAGCCTACTAAGTAGTGACCAGAAGGTCCAGTTAATATCTCCTGATTGTTATTTAACTTACTTTTAAACAATCATAGTTAAGGCTATTATTTGCACTGTGGCAGATATTGTTCAAATAGGGCAAAGCAATAGGGGAGTTTAGTGTAAGGGGAGAAGCGAGGTGAACACCACTAATTTGGGTTAACAGGCACCTGGTCGGGCTCTGAACAAGAAAACAAGGTACAAACCAGCACATCAGCAGCACTAGAAGCAGCAGCTTGCTGTGTCCATGCTTTGTCCACCCAGTGGCTACCACTTACCTGCCAATTATACAAGATCCAACCCAAGTTTATCAGTGTCAACGTAAGTCACTGCAACACTGAATCGTTGCGCTCCTTGCCCCTCTTCACACCAACACCAGTCACCTGCATGTTAATTCCCTTCAGAAACCGCACTTTTCTACACCACTGATTAGAGCTAGTTGGAAAAAAAAAATGTTCTCCACTGAAAAATAAATTGTTTACGTAAAAAATCTAACCTACACATCTCTCTTCCATTTCTGAGATACAGCTTGTCCAAAGAATAATTTAAAAGAATGTTGAAGGAAATGTTAATCTGATTTGTTTCCACTTTATTTTGCTGAAGATGATCCGATCAGGAAAAAGATCCTGATCTGCTAGTAAGGCCATGTATGCATTTACTGGTGTAAGCCAAATTTCCAATTCAGTTGAGGAACACAAGAGAAAAGAGGCTTACCTTATCCCGCTTGTTGCAGCCCTTTGCCATTACAATGGCACGTTTAGCCTGCAGTCATCTCAATGCAGAAAAAACATAGCAAGCTAACCCGGACACGGGAAATGTGCCAGCCCCAAACCTGGAGTAGGTTAGCTTATCCAGGAGATAAGGTGCATGTCCGTGACTGCGACAAACGCACCTTTAAGTCATGTCTGTGTAAGTATGTCACTTTACATGGACCCAACACATCTATATTACTGGCTTTCTGTTGATAACCTCACTGGTGTACGTTTTTCTAAAGCATTTAATGAAATAACATGCAGCCTTTCCAGCTGAGAAATACTCTCGTCTTTTCCTACTACAACAGCGGTAAAAGGGACCCAACAAGGTCACACAGTCCAGCCCCACCATCCCCACCCTAGGCAGGAACAACTAAATTTAAACCATCTATCACAGGAACTGCTTACTATACTTTTCTTGTCTGCTCACACATTCTTTTTAAATCAACCTTAACCTTTCTCTTTCAATTAAAAGAGGATGGATGACATCTTTCTTGTTCAGTAGGCTTCCTGTTGTTTCTCTCTTTCTATGTGTTGTTTTTGCTGGGTGTTTTTCAAAGTCAAATGCCCTTCCTAGAAATCTGGGCACCTTGTTGCTGGAGCTAAAACTGCTGTCGGAGTTTGCTATTGACTAATTAATGTGTGTAGACTGGGATTGATGTCATTTTTGTAGGAAAAGCAAAGGCTTTCCTGAAAAGAATGGGAATATATATTATTGTGGACGTTGAGATATGCATTATGGAGACAGTGTGTTTTCTGTTTCTTATCTGATAATTTCATTGATTTTCTGGGACAGATTCCCAGCTGATATAAACGTCATTTCAAGTAGGACTGACCCATGCCAGCCTGCACTAAGCAATAAGCTGGCTTTCTGTCTCGACAGATAGCGTACTTGAGCAACCTCAAACGAGAATTCACAATATTTCTCTGTGGCTCCAGCTGCACCGTACATGATGGTGTTTATCAAGAAAAAATATAAGCCTGTGGGAAAACACAGATTTGTTTGTAATATGCACTACCGAGAAAACAGCAAAGACCCCTTTTTGGAAACAGAGATTTTTCCTTACAAGATGCTATGGCTCAAAGGTATATTTTGGCCAAAATGTTATGCTCTGATGGAACACAGAAAAGTACAGGCCACAAAAAATCAGCTTTGATCAACAAATGTAGCATAAACACAGTTATCATATAACTACATCTCTGCCATTCTCTGCTGCTAAGATTGTAGGGTCAAGTGAAGCCCTGAAGTAGTAAGGGCATGAATACAAAATAGCCATTTTCTCATATTGCAAGTGATGCAGAAAGAAGTAACACCCTATCCATTTTCACTGTGCAGTTCTTTAGCGCTCCTGAGCAGGACCCGGATGGTAAACACTTAATAAAAGCAAAAAAAAAAAAAAA
>VYXH01003321.1:157519-183391 GCA_013397275.1 Burhinus bistriatus
AAAAAAAACAAAGGAGAAAAAAAAAAAGGAAGTCTCCTAACTGTTTTCTCCTCGTATGTATTAAACTAATTACTCTGCTTTAACAAGGGGAACTTTGTTCTCATAATTTCCAAGTTTCATTCCAACCCCTGCAGCTAATCATGACCACGGTCGCTGATAATGAGTAGTAAATTGTTATAGTCCTCGGAGCCTGATAGGTACATTCCAGCCTGCATCATGTAGCCCTGCTTCTCTATACATTATTGTTCACAGATGGTAGCTGTCAAACTCTGTCAACTTCATATACACATTCAGAGAGTCACATCCGCATTCCTGGAATTTATGACTGCACAGCCCTCACCTTCTAAGGCCCTTAATTCAATAACATGTCACGTCCCTTCAGTCTCACCCTGCTTTAAAATACTTTCACCCACTTACAGGCCTTCCATTTGGAAAAAAAACCTACTGAGTTATTACAATGTAAATATTTTAATAGAATGGGGGGGGGGAAGCCTATCTGGCTTTAAACAGTCCCATTATTACATTAAGATTGATGGTCAGGAGCTAATGGAGCATTTGCTTTAAAAGTTTATTTAACTACAGGGAAAGTGGATATAGATATGTGTATCTATTGACTGCCACATCACTGAGTCTTTGGGTAACAGTACATAATATAAAGACATATTTGCAGGGGCTTCATTGTCTAAAGGGTATTATTTAGTCTAACTTTGTCTAGTATTTAAACCCTAAGCAAAATGAAAATAGGTAGGAATAATTTCCATTTCATTTTAAAAGAACTTATTTTTTAATGAGTAAATATTACACTTTGAAGACGGGCATCCGAGGATGCTGTCAGTAATAACATGAACAAAAAAGGAGAAATTCCTTCCTCTGCCCAGACTGACAACATGAAGTGCAAATAAGTAAACAAAGCAAGTAAAGCATGACAAGAAAATTAAAGGGCAGATTTCTTTTTTCTGCCTAACACCACAAAGGTGTTACTGGTAACCCAGACAGAGACAATACTTGCTGCTCATATCCCCCCTTCCTCACTGGGCTCTTCTAGCCAAGCTCCTGTTGGCTCAGGAAAGAAAATCAGTAGAAGCATCTTTCCAGAGCTTTTGCACTTTCAAATTGGCTTTGTCTCTAGCTGCTCTTTTATATCTCCTTCACCCGGGAGCAGCTTCCAGAGAGGACTCGAATAAAGCAAGCTGCAGTAGTGGACTGTAAATGGACCACGTCTCAGGACTGGACGCGAATCAGCCAGAACTCTGAGCTGGATCTGCCCTTGCATTTCCCATCTCTGAGTTTCTTAGAAAGACAGCAGGTCTTTAAAACTAAGGGAAGCTGGATTTTACTAGGACGTGCACTATAAATACTTCTTGAAAAGAGAAAGCTCGAACTCCTCACATCTCAGAAATTAAAATGATTGGTACATAACTCTCCCCGGTTCCACTGTGTCCTAAAAGACAGGCCCTTACTTAAAGGCTGTTGCTTTTTTTTTTTTTTTAATTTGACCTCTTCCACAAACGAAAAACACCCAAGCATCGCCCTGCTGCCACCCGTGTGAGTGACTTGGCAGGAGTACATGCCCTGAGAACGGCACACGGCGTTTCCCCACTAACTCAGCAGCAACACTGGCTGCGTTAGAAATTAAGGTAGTCTCATACCATGAACAAGCTGAACCAAGTTTTCCTCCTACCTGTCTTTCAGCATAAAGTGAGTTTGTACCTATGAATAACGCAGTAGGACATAGCTGGTCTTGGAGAAACATTTCAATTACACCCCCGCACCCCAGTAAGAGGAGAACTGTGAGTAACGTGATAGGGGTTACTCTGAAATTCAGTTGCAATGCCGGAGTCTCCCTTCCCTCATTAACCTTTTTAAAAGAACCCTAAGACTCTCACCAGTGTCCCTGGTGGGAACTGGTGCCACCATTAAGGGCATGCAGCACACACACTATGTCACATTTATGGCCATCTCCTCCACTGCTGATGTCACTGTGAACCCATTGTTGCAGCCGTGATGAAAGGTTTGTGAGGCTATAATTTATCCAGAGCTGGATGTTCTGAGACCACAGCGGTGATGACCTCAAGATCATGTCACAGTGGGACTCCTTTAAAGATAGGTTCCCCCACACAAGAGTGCATCCTGCCAAGGTGGAGATGCAGCCTGGGTCAGAGGCTGGCTCTTGCAAAATCTTGGGAATAACATTCTGAAAACAGCATATTCTGTTGTCTACCTTCACTTCATGTGAAAGAGTAACAATTAAATCATTGCAAAATGCACCAAATGATAGTTCCGTGCTAGGAACATGCAAGCTAAAAATGGTCAGGGATTTAAGTCAAGTTGTGATTTTAAGTCTAAATATTCTCAAAGAAAGTGTGATAGAACAAGACACCTGGGAATGTAAGCAAAACAGAAGAAAACAAACAAACAAACAAAAAAACAAACAAAAAAAAAGGAAAAAATGCACCACCCCCTCATTAGTAAAACATTAACAAGGTGAAGAATGTTTTGATAGTCTGTGATTTCTGAGATTCCAGTCTGATTCCCTCGCTGCCACAGCTCTTCTCTATAACTGGGTAAATCGTGTGCAGCCTCACTCTATCACAGAGGAGATTCAAGGCTCCAGAACTACTCAGATACCACAGTAAAAGTGGCTGCAAAAGGGGCTGCATTATCACACGTCTGGACTTGAGTCAGGAAAACACCTTCAGTCAGGAAAGCTCTCTGAGGCACCTGGAGATCTGGTTTATTCTCAGTGACACTGCCCCTGTGCTCTGTTGTTTGTCTCTTTGGAGAGCAGAAGCAGAAGGTTATATGAAAGCTATTCAGTAAGAGCTTATCTGTTTTTAAGATACTCAAAGAGGGGAAAAGCAATTTACAGTTTTTTGCCGTGACAAGAGGATGTCTCTGTCTGGTCTGCATATTCTCTCGGCGCTGCAGGGCATAAAAGAAGAGCATTACATGGCACACAACCTGCTGACAGAGCCACACCATCCATCAGCTGTGGAATCAGTCAGCCAGGCCCATTCTGGCTCTTACTCCATTCTGATTTCTTGATAACTATTCAGCTAGAAGTATATGGGATGTCTGAGCAACAGAACCTCAAGGAATAATCTAGTCTTCCTAGAAATATCTGTCTTGATCAGCCAGTTGTCTAAATAAAGGGAGCCATGGATACCAATTACCCATCTAGGTGCTGGTCTATCACCTGTAACATTTGATGAAGATCCGTGGGATAAGTGGGAGTGGGAAGAGCAGCAGTCAGTACAGATAGTGATTCAGTCCCACTGAACCATATGGGCCAGAGTGCTGGTCCGTGTGATTCTGCAGTGACCTGCACGTGGGTAAGAAAAGTAGTTCTCCCCTTTTCTCAGTATGGTTTATTGGAAAAGCTTACCAAAATGCAGACTGCCTGACCACAGCAAGCGTGTGCGGAGTTCAGCAGAGTGTGGCTTTCACCTTAGCTGACAATTTAAGTGTTAATATATGACAAGTAATTACAACTCATACTTGAAAGAAAATGCACGAAAAAATACATGACTTTTGAAAGAATGGTTATAACTGTTTCCTAAATTTAAAAAGGGGGGAAACTATAATTTGGTCTTACCTATGAGAAGAATTGCAGATTATAGGGAAAAAAAAAAAAAAAATAATTGTAAGATTGCCTGGATTTACATCTGCAAACTTTCTCTGCCATTGCAGGATCTGAACCAAATCCAAGCGTTTGAAAACCACAGAAATTTTGCCCTTTTCAAAACACAAATCTAATCCACTCCAACTCTATGCACTGCTTGTTACAAACAAAAAGCAGGCTTTTTTTCCTGTTTATATATTGGTTACAGCTTAACTGGGGACACAGTGGAGCCACTGTACTGGAGACTTGCTGCTGATCTACAGCACATTCCTTCAGGTGCCGATTAGAGCGAGCTTTATCAGGAAGCTTTCTGCAGGTGCACGGGGAGCGCGCCGCTCTGGCACGGGGAGTGTTCTTCTACCGAAACATCAGGGCCCAATTACACAGCAGTCATGGGGGGAACACATACAACACAGACCATTTCTGATCCAAAGTCTGCCAATAATAGTGAAAAGCATTTTCTAACGTGAACAGAAGTGATTTTGCCAGCCAGGTTTTCGCTTCACCTTGCCAAGAGACTTCAATACAAACATTCCTTTGCTGAGCGAGCCTGTGCAAAAAATAAGCCACAGAATTGGTAAACAGTGAAACAATTTACAACTGCCTTGTAAACATGTTTTTAAAAATATGTATGGGTCTGTACTACACTGCTGATTTTCAAAGTGTTCCGTCCCTTGAGCAGCAGGATTATGGATTCCCCTGTCTCGCCAGGTGAAGAGAAGGGATGTAGGTGAGTAGCAGGAAGAAGACCTGGCAGGGGCATGAAACATTAAGAGAATTAAAACCAATCTGCTACTCACCTTCTCTTCTCTGCTGGAGCCTCGCACAAGCTGGAAAAGATGTTGATGGCGGTGAGGTATGACGTTAAAAGGCCAGGACTAGGGGAGACAGCCCCAGAGACAGCTCTGGGAAGGGAGCTGGGGGGCAGAGGAGGTTACCTGCCAGCTGAGGAGGAGCTGCACGAAGAACTGGTTTCATGTGAGGAGGCGCAGGAAGCCTGTTTCCTTACTGGAACAAACAATGGTTTAGAGTGGAATTAGACAAATTACCTCAACAGCAGTTGCCAAAACTGGTGCTGAACGTGATTTTTATCTAAGTAAACTGCATTCAGCACTACAACCAGAAGCTTTCAAGAGCCCTGATGGAACAGCACGTCCAGTGTGCTGAAACCATCACACCAGCAACCAAACACCCGCTTCACATGCTTCCTGGGCACCACAGCCACCTAGTTGTTTGGGGCACTTTTGGGGCAGAGCTTTTTCTAGTTGGCATATCAGAAGCAGAAATAGGTTTGGGTTTTTTTCCACTCACAGAATAAGGCATCTTGTTGAATGACAAGGTGGCAGGCTTTTGCGATGTGATAATTTGCAGGACTGAAATGTTTCTATGTAAGTAAGACAAAGAAACCTTGATAATAGATTTATGGGATTTGGTTGTTCTAACAGCGAGAACTTCAGAACATACTCGTTCTGATCTTGATTATGTTATTAATGTGAAGATGATTCAAGTATAAATTAATTACTCTTTAACAGTTGAATAAGGTACTCCAGATGTACTGTGGGAGTTTCCATATTTTTAATGAATATATAAATTAGATTGCTTGGTTCATAAAAAGGCACATGAATACAGGAAGATACACGTGCTGTTACTACCTCCTCTAGGGAGCACAGGGTCAAGAATTATCCACATACAAACAAGCAAGGTGAACACTGTGTATTGATCTCTGCTCCGCAGTAGGAGGGAGTTTGTTACTGTGCACTGTCCTCACGGCAAAAAATTGAGAGATTACCAGCATAAACCAATAGATTCAGCAGCAACTCCTCTGTTAAGTCTAGAGCTGAGTTATAAAATCAGTTGTCCTTTGTGGCTCTTGCATTAGATGAAGGATGGGAACTTTTCCCTCCTCTTCATCCCAGTCATCCTGTGCCGCTGGATGAGAAAGCTCACACTGTACTAGTTCTGGGAACAAAAGGAACAGTTCTTTTCTCTAGTGCTGACAACCTGATACCATACACAAGCACCGCCAATTTAAATGGGGAACGTGGAAAAGGTACAAGAAGTTTAGGCAGCTTAACTGAATTGTCATGCTTATTGAAGAGGGCCTCTGGTATCCCGAATTTGTATGCAGCCGATGGAGCTGCTAAGCCAGAATAATCAATCACCAGGAACACAAATGTGGACCAGACATGTTTCATTCAGTTAAGTGTTCAGTAAGATTTTTGTCCTCCATCTAGGCATTCTAACAGCAAATGTACCCAGGTTATTTTTTAAATAGAACTGTAATTTGAATATCGCCAAGCCAATAAGATCGTTACCAGAAAGGTCACAAGCATCCTTAAAATAGTGCAAATTGATCTATTTTCCAGTAACAAAAGGCCTCAAAGTTATGATTTTTTGACACCTTACATTCAGTTATTTTTGTCTGTCAGTGTTTCAATATCAGCCGAAAATCATCCTAAAGTGTTACAATATAGTGGCATTACGTTCCCTGCCCTCATGCTGGAACAAGAAGGGAAGCTCAGTGTTGTTCTTTCCATTTCCTTGCTAAATGTTGTATACATAGAAAAGAATAAGTTAGAGGGTAGGGCAGTACAGTCTTGAATACCAGTGGTGAAAGATTATAGCCTAATGATTTCAAAACCTCTTTAAAAATTATGCCCAGAACAAAACGTACCTGTATGCTTTTCCCCAGTATGCTGAGAGATGAGTACAAAACAGTGCATGGGCTGCCTGTCTCCATAATAAAAGAATCACCAGGCTCTGCAGTAATTCTAAAATGAGATTGATATGGTTATTACTAGCGCCTACTCAGCAAATGTCTCAGCTATCAGGTTTTTTGAGTTACAAAATAAAGGCAAAGAGGAGAAAGCCACCAGTCTTTTCTCCACTCCCATCTTACCAACTCCACATTATTTCAGCACTGATTATTAACCCTTAGTTGTTTTTAACGGTGGGTTTGGATCCTACTCAGCCTCATGGAGACCTTGGTGCAACCCTCTGCGTAATTTTCTTCCCTTGTCCCCTTGCTTTGTGTAAGTTTTGGATTTTCGAAATTGAAAAAAATGAAGCTTAGGTTTCAAAAAGAAGTTATAATAATTTAGAGTAATTTGGGGTTTTTTCCCTTTAGTTGATGACACAATGCAGTGGGTTTGCTTTTCAGCAGCGTGCTCCAGCATTTTGCCACTTGTTCTGTTTTAGCTTTTTCTCCTTTCAAGCCAACCGGTGATGTAAGTGTTGCAACTTGAACAAGGCCTTATACAAAATATCCTGGATTTGACATACTGACATTTCCTTCACAAGACAAAAAGCCTGCCTTATACAAAATATCCTGGATTTGACATACTGACATTTCCTTCACAAGACAAAAAGCCTTTTTGTTACACTTCATTAGGTTTCAAAAACCTATATATGACACTTCACTAGAATTTTATCATTTCTGGGACTTACGGACGCTTCTTTCATGTTGCTGTGAAGCAGGGTAAACCTGCTATAATCTATCACTTAATAAAAAGCAGCTCCGTTATTGTATGCAGAGAATCTAACAATTAAGATACCCTGAATAAATGGGGCACAAGTATATCTTTAAACAAAATGACACTTTTTGTCCTTGGGTAGCCAAGGTGTTTGGCTATTGTACAGTGGGTACGATGAGGTAATGGATAACACAAGAAAGAACTTAATACAGTAAAATCCCTTATTTATAGAACTATGATTATAAGGAGACATATTTGCTCCTTTTGCTTTACACACAATTCCAGCTATTTAAAACAGTTGCAGAAGATCAAAATTATTATTGTTATAAAATCATTAACGCTATATATATTGTACTGCTGCTGGGTGCCCAATACTATGGAGAACCAGGTTCCTTAGGATATATCCAGACTTGATGGCACAAACTCGCCCCCAAAATTAGGTCTAAGCAGGCTAACTTGCATACTCCAAGAAGTCTAAATGCAGTTATATGGTGTTCCCCATAGGCTTATTTACCATGTTCCTCACTGCTGCCACAACAAGGACTGATTCTATATAAATTACAGTGGACTTTTTTACACTGCACTGATCACATCCCTTTAGGCTCATCTGTAGATTTGCAGCTCCAGGAATAGAACAGAGAATGGACTCCTGAGTGAGGGAACTGTATCCTTCTCTTGTCCTACAAATGCCTGAGAGCATATTTTCACAGGTACACAAATTATAATGAGACCCTATCCATTTCCATTAACTGTGGCCAGCAGGTCGAGGGAGGTGATTCTGCCCCTCTACTCTGCTCTGGTGAGATGCCACCGGGAGTACTGCGTCCAGCTCCGGGGCCTCCAGCATAAGAAGGACACGAACCTGTTGGAGCAAGTCCAGAGGAGGGCCATGAAGATGATCAGAGGGCTGGAGCACCTCTCCTGTGAGGACAGGCTGAGGGAGCTGGAGTTGTTCAGCCTGGAGAAGAGAAGGCTCCAGGGACACCCTATAGCAGCCTTCCAGTACCTAAACGGGGCCTACAGGAAAGATGGGGAGGGACTCTTTATGAGTGAGTGTAGTGATAGGATGAGGGCTGATGGTTTCAAACTGGAAGAGGGAAAATTTAGATTAGATATCAGAAAGAAATTCTTTACTGTGAGGGTGATGAGGCACTGGCACAGGTTGCCCAGGGAAGCTGTGGATGCCCCATCCCTGAAGGTGTTCAAGGCCAGGTTGGATGGGGCTTTGAGCAACCTGGTCTAGTGGGAGGTGTCCTTGCCCATGGCAGGGGGGTTGGAACTAGATGATCTTTAAGGTCCTTTCCAACTCTAACCATTCTGTGGTTCTATGGTTCTCTTATTACCTTCCTCCTTGCTCCCTAACTCTTTCCTGAAGACATAATGCCCCACAGAAGCTGGGCCTACTGGGACCTACATTCTTGACAAGTCCTCTATCTTTGTTCTGATTAATCTTGGGTAACCATCCATCCCTGGTGCAGATAGTTTCTGTATGTATGTTTACATTAGCCAACCTGCTCCAAACAGCTTGGAATCAAAACCCTCAAGCAAATGCAGTAAAACGCCCAGCATTGCGTTCAGCAGAGGTCTAGCTGAAAAAGGAGCAAAAAGCCACAGGCTGTGATGTCAACCAGTTCTGTTTCTAGTTAGATGAGGATCAAAACCATGTAGTCAATAAAACCAACTGCATTTGAAAACTTAAAGATGTTCATGACAAATTTGAGCACTGCTTTTCCAACAAGCAGAGCTGATACTACCCTTGGGTTTTTTCAGTTGAATTAACAGCAATTATCTAAATGAACAATTCATTTTCTGGACAAGCGGCCCACATACAACTTATTAGGGGAAAATTATCCAAGGTTAAAAAGATAAGTGAGGTTTTACGGCAACATTACTGAGTTGTTGTGTAATACACTTAATCATACGCCTTGTGTTTTAGATATTGTTTTAGTGGATTATGATTGTGAAGAAAGTATATTTCAGACTCTTAAATTATCCATCTACAGACACTAATAACCAATGACTTGTATTGAATATCCCACCTCTTGCTAAACTGTAGTCAGAAAAGTGAGAGATGTGCGAAATGCTGCTGGTTTTGATATATAAACTATCAAACACGAAGAAAGACGAGTTTAGCTTTGATGCGTACTAGACATAGAGTTTTACAAAATGTCCGTGTTTTTTTCTGTTTTGTTCTGTTCTTGGCAATTTTATATCCATTCTGCAGAAGTTTTGATCACCAACAAGTTCTTACATCGACCTTGATTTTGTAATTCATCATACATCAATACTTTGTTGGTGGAACAGACTACTGAGCTTATCTTGTCACAAACAATATTTAACATCTCTCTAGCATGAGGCTTTGATTTTTTTACCCTCAGTTAATGTTTTTAGGGGACTGAAGAAAAGGACTTCCGACAATAGGTAGCATCCAGTTTGCGGTGGTTATTGAACTGTTGCAAACCAGAGCAACCAAACCCAGCTCTCAAGGTTCCTGCACAATGTGTGACACAAATAACTGCATCTTCACTTTCTGCTTCCATTCTTCAGAACCAGATCTACACTTTTCTTCAGTCTATGCCAAAAAATTTAAATCAAATTTGCAGTAGCTTTCCAGTTTCAAAATAAAATTGGAATTACAACACCCCTGTATGTGATAGATATTTTCCTTCTCTTTTTCAGTCATTTAATGGTGCTCCCTCAAGCTATCATTTTGTAAGATTTGTTTCATTATTTTAACTCTGTGTTCTATCTGCTTTTTAATTACAATTAATTACATATTTTTTAAATAGGATTTTCTTTTACCACAATGACACTAAAGCATGCACACAAAAATCTGAGGCTGACTGTGTATTCTAGATCAAGCCTTCCATACCATTCTCTGTATGAAACGCATCTTTTCCTAAAGCTCTTTACCTTGATGATTGCTTTGATTTACAGGTTGGCCTTGTAGTGTGTTACAGACTATGAGTATGAACTGTAAATAGTGACTCTATCTCTAGAGTTGTATTTTAGGAAACAAAATTCAAGCAGGGAGTTTAGTATTGCACAGGACTAGCTCAGGTTCTTAAAAGAACTGCATTGTGAGTAACAAAAACAATTTCCTCAAATCAAGCTCCTGCCGACTAAAATAGTCCATAATTGCAAGACTGCTTATATCTTGCAATGCCTCTATTTGATGATACACAGGGCACAGACTAAGACTTCTTGAAGGACAGTCTACAGCTACATCTGTGCTTTATATTTCATTCAGTGCCTATAGGATAATAAATTAATTTTTCCTCTTGGCTTTGTGATATAACTATGAAATTACATTATCAACAATTTCAGCGTGGCCAATCCAATTTACTTGGCTGAACAAAACACGCCCTGCCACCTGAAGAGATTAAGGAATACCAATGATTTTGCTTTTAGTAACCAGCAGTGGGATTTTCAAACTATTCAGCACTGGCCAAATTTTGCTCTATTGACATCAACAGTAAAACTCTAATTTCAGTAAGACTGGAAAGAAGCCAGTTCTAAATACTTCTGAAAAACCCTACCCTAAAAATCCTTATTTTAAATTACTTCAAAACATGCAATTCATAGAATCTAGCATGAGAAATTCTGCCAGAGTGGATCTGAAAGGCAGCTGGGAACATAAGCAAACAGATGATCCATGTGATATTCTTACTTGGAGCTTTGAAATCTGACAACTGAAAATAATTTACTTGGAATCAAAAACAATTCCTGTCCACCCTCTTTTCGATACATTAAATATTTACCTCTAATTTATTTTTCCACAAGAAAATGGCAAGAGCATTTTGCACAACTGAATTTTATGCAAGACCCTCTCAAGCAGTCCAACTTGTACTCGAATCTCAAGGCAATAAAAACGTATATAAACTACATAAAAGTCTAACAATAAAAACAAAGGCATTAAAATCACTGTCTATAACTACTTTAAAGATTCTGATTACAAATTGCAAGGGATTTTTTTCTCTCTGTCAGCACACAAACATGCACAAAATATTGGGAAGATATTAAATAACCTTTTTAAAGCGGGCTCAGTAATAATATAATTACCCTAAATAAAAACAAAGAGCAATGAAATGGGAATAACTCACAATTAAACTCTACAGAAGCCACAATGGAAGAACAGATCACTTATACGGAAGAATAGAGAGTATTATTCTTAAAGCGAAAACCAAAGGTACTACATGAGAAACTGTATGAGTCAAACTAGAAACTTGTGACACCCTGCTGAACGAGATCAAAGATGAGTTCAGGTTAACAGCGTGAGGATTAGTGAGGAATGGTATAAATAATCCAACTTTATATAACCCCAAACCTTCAGACTGTGCCAGGACACCTGGTAGCACAGCACAGAGCAGGAATGGTGAGGTGAGCTACTGAGATGACAAAGAGGACAGGACCTCAAACCATTTTAGACTTTAGGTTATGAATAGCAACCTCATAAAGATAACCAAGGTTTGTGGAGAGGCGTGGGGGGCCTGACTCCCTGCTGAAGTAAACAAGCACGGTTTCACGGAATTTCACTGAAACTGTCTGGAGACCTGCCCTACATTTGTACTAGCATGCTTGTCGTCTACCATACTGATTTACAGGTCCTACTGACTTCCAACTAAGTTTGCATATTTCATTTTTGGAAGTTTTAAAGCTACCTAGATTTGAGCAGCCTTTTCAAATTCTAATTGATAGGTCTCAAGCCAGAGAGAGCTGAGAGAGCAGCTCTTCTACCACGCTACAGTTTACAGGGAATGACATCTCCACTTAATAAAAAATGCAACAATATTCTAAAAAAAATAATAATTCAGCAATGGTAGTACTCTATCTATATTGTCTTCCTTATAAATCAAGTTCTGTCCAAGGGTTACACGGGAGCTGTTACTAACCACATAACAAATGCTGTATCTGCTTACAGTTCCCAAAGTGACAGCAGCACTGTAACACATAGCATTGTGAAGCAGTTTGAGATACATGGGATATTCAAGAGGGTATATAACATATTCAGTATTTCTCTTTACCTTCTTATTTCACAGCCAACCCTATATCCAAATATGGAGAGAAAGCACTCATCCGACAGCTGAAGCTGCATTCTGTTGACAGCCATAATTCTAGCCAAAAAGGAAAACCATCAGCCCCTCTCTAATGGCATAAATACAGATACTCAGGTTCTCAATGTTTTATGATGAATTCTTGGCACACTTTCTTTTTCCTAGAAATCTCCGAAGAAAGTGGGCCAATAGTTCAAGGAAAGAATTTATAAAAATTATGGAATACACAGTATATAGCGCAAAAGCCAGGTGGTGCTAACTTCATTATGGAATTATGACAACGGCAGTAATTTTTCTTTTCCTGCTCACTTCTAAAATATGTTGCCTGTAGGCAAGCAAGAAAGAAAAAGAAAAATTTTTGTAATTTTTAAATATCAGCTTAACACTATCTGAAATTGTAAGTATTAATCAGAATTACACAGATAGCTACAAGGCAGAGCTAATATTTTTCCATATCTTAAACTTTGTTTAGCCTGTCTAATTTTGTAATTCTTTCAAACCACAGACACATATCCCATAGCATTTATTAACAGCAGTTGCTTCTCCATGTTCTGTCAGTTTAAAACGTTTTTGTGCTTAGCATTTCTGAGAAATGGTAACAACAAAACTCAAATAGTATAATAAACCTATTGAGTGCTTATAAATTGGTTGAAGGGAGGAAGCCCCATGAGGAGAGAAAATCGTGGCTACTGCAGAGGAAGACTGCAGCCTGAGGAGCCTGGGAAGAACACGGCAATCTGAGGAACTTGGTGTAGAGCTTAATAGGACCAACCTAGAGAAGTACCTTGAGATCTTCTTCCTGCTTTGACTCACAGTAAATTGACACACTGCAGTGTCTTGTATCCAGTCAGGTGAGAACAGATGAAATACTTACTGTGAATCAAAACAGATAACAGCCATAAAACATAAGCTTGGAAGTAAAAACAGAAGTACAGCACCCCACTAGCGGTGAAAAGAAGTCAGCCTGTTACTTATTTGTATAATTGGTTTCCTTTAACTAACGCATGTGGTAAAGCAATGCTGGAGAGGAGCGACAGCAGATGGAACCATCACTTCCCAGCTCAGACCGAGAGGGTAGATGGGACCTAGCTCAGACCAGTGAGACTTCTCAACCTTAACACGACACAGGTGGGAGTCAGACCACGTTGCTATTCCATCTGCAACACTATGAAGAAGGAATCACCCGCAGTTAAGGTACCCAAATCTGGGGTGCTCTCCCTACAACAAAATGATATGAAAATACTGACCTGGCAGCATCTTTCTGCGTAAGGCCAAAAATGATTCATGCCCGGCCATCAACGATATACAAACGAGGCGTAGTGGACAGCTGAAAGGTTGCAGCTGATACGCAGTTCCAATAAACATACTCATTATCCAGTATAAGAAGCAGCAATGGCTTGAATCTGGGAGGGACTTAATGTCATTTTATAGTTCTTGGGGCTGCTTTTTAATAATTTTCACATTACTGTTACTATGAAAACACATCATAGAGTTAAAACATTTTTCTTGGACATATTGACATTATTGGACGTATGAGTTCTATCATTATACCTCTTTTTCTCTTCTCAGCTTTTTTTGATAGCAGGAGTATGTCTAGATAAAAATCCCAGATCTCATGTAGAGCAGTAGAAGAGATTTTTTTTTATTTTCTTTTTTTCTATATTTACTACTGATTTATTTTTATCTTATTCTTTCTTTTTTTTTTTTCTTTTATACCACACAACAGAGGACAGAGAGGCCATAACCTATCTGCAAATTGAAACAGCAGCAGCAAGGTCTAAACCAGAAGTTTTGAGGAAATCCATGGTCATCTGGAAAAAAAAAATCATGGTATGTTGCAGCATACCAGCAACTCTGAAAACCTTGTGCCATACCGGACCTGAAATCAGTATCTTAAGTCTGGGTATGTGGGAGAAAACACATTATTTCTGGAAACGGACTGCATCCTTCTGTGTGCTTTACTTGGCTTTATTCTCTTCTGGTTACTTTACCAATAAAGTATGTTGTATGTATTTTATGTTTACACTTCAGAGGAAAAAAAATGAAGTGATGAACCTAATAAGATTCATTACTAAAATCCTAAGAACATTACAGTTAGCAATCTTTCCAAGTAGCTTGCTGAGAAGCTATTTATTTTCTGCATGAGATAATTTTCTATTTTTAAGGCATAGATCATGATATAGCCAAACAGAAGCTGGGATTTCATCTTCTTATGTCATCTGTAATAAGACTCAATGGCAGGAATACTAATAAAACCTAAGCCAAATTCCTGTATACAAATTACCTTCATGTAATCCCTTCACTTATCAGGAGAAAATCTGAAAAACACTCTGAATCATAGGCCACATACCACCTCTGCTTTGCTGTGTAATATACCACTAAGAAGGAAATAAATGACCTCGCCTGCTACTGCATGAGACAAACTAGGCTTCTGCACGACCTATTGTCTCCAAACCCAGGCAATGCTAAAAGCAAGAACTCCCAGCGGTTTTTCATCCCCTAGTTTTGTGCACACTGCTCTTCCGAGACGCTGCCTATTTCCAGTTCCTCCTGCTCGTGATTTTAATAAAGTACCTTTAAGTTAACATACATTTATTAGAATGTGTTGTGAATTAAATTAACTTTGTGTCCTACAGTGAACACATACAATACAATCTGAGGATGGCAAGTGATTGTTGTCAGCTTCTATACTTATTTTTAATCGGAAAGAGGATGAATGTTTTCAGTATTATAGGGTTCAGTATTTCTTCACGGAGTCAAAGCTGTAGAACTTAAATATCAAAGCATGTGAGGAAATCTCTGATCTTTACATCAAAGTCCACTGAACAGAAAAGGCCCTCTTTGCAGCAATGAATGTCAGTGAAGGTCATGCAGCTTTTACCTCCATTTAGATAAGCAAAAGTATTGATGTGTGGAAAAATCCAATGTGAGATGCATCTGAAACCAAGTGTAGAAAGTTTTAAGAAAACACGTTCTATATAGATCTGATATTTAATGACCATAAAAAGAGGATTTTTCCATCTCATAAACTGTAGTTTTGTAAGAAATGTCTGAATGCATTGATCCAAACCTGAATACACGCATACAATGCGAGGCACACTCATCGTTTCTTAGGTACAAGTGCATTCAGTCTATATTCTCATCCTACTACTATTTTGCTCTTTGCATGAGCTCAAGAATCTTGAATATGACTGTAACATTATGGGAAGGCATGAGGAAAAATAAAGAAGGTGCAGGCAACTAACCATCAACGCAAAAGAATGGCTAGGACAAGCCGCCTTTATTACTTGAGTACTGCCTCTAAGCTTCCCACTGAAAATCAGTAAGTATGATTTATTAATGTAACGCCACAAAGAGTCATGAACCTACTTTAACATGAATTAATACCTGCATCCAGACTTTAGATTCTTAAAAACAAAGCAATACAAACCCTGGAGATCACAAATCTGTGTTACTAAGTAGAAGTAGTCACACGAATTTTGATATTGCCAAGCTCCTCAGAACTAAAACCCTTGGAGGGTACCAGACTTTCAAGGTGGTCCCCCAACAACTGGTCACAATCCAAAAGGGAAGAATAAGCATTTTTGTGTCTTGCCAGACCCTTGCATAGAACACAAAACAATGTTGTTGCATGTAGCCCTGTGTACAGAAAAGAGTCCAGCACATGTTACTCCTGAAGTACATTTCGTTCTTGAGCTTTTTTATCTGCATTTCCTTTGATCATCGAGTCTCAACAGTTGTAACAACTTACTAAAAGGAAGTGAAGTAGGAAATATCATGCTTTTCAACTGTTTGCTAGAATACAGAATAAATAAATAGATATGAAAATATTCCCCCTTCTGTCTGACAGTCTTCAGTCTTGCTGAACAGATTTAACATTCTTGCAGATTTAGTCAATGAAAAGCAAAAGCAGCATTCCTAAATTTGCAATCAATAGCCAGAAAAAAACAGAAATGTACAGATTAAAAGCTATATTATAGCTTTCCTCTATCTTTATTTCCCCCAAAACTCTCATATAATCCCTGCTGAACAAACCATACATACAAAATTTTATAAAATGACAGAATTTGTCTTAATGTCATTTAGCCTCTAACAAGGCTAGTTAATACAAATCTGTGATGGTGTAAGCCAACTAGTTAGCCCTTGACTGTTCTCCATCAAACCTGGCTATTTTTCTTCCATTAGTCTTCACTTTTCCAGTGAGTAATACAAGGGAATATTGCAATGTCACAACTTCATTGAGAGGACAACATTCATACAAACCAGCTCTCTCAATGAACTGCACAGCCCCAAGCATACAGTCTCACAGGGTGGTGGTCAGGCTGAATGAGCTAATTTACAATAATAAAGTTATCTGATTTAGACTTACTTCGTATTCCTAGACTAATACTAATCCCTTCATTTTGCTTCATTACTTTAACATATTATATGGTAAAATTAATTGGGTGAATGATGCCTGAACTGATGTATTTATATTTCAAAAAGCCTGAAGATGGAATAGAAAGAAGTTGAAGTTGATTGAAAAGAGATTTCTTATTATAACTACTCACGGGAAGTCATAGAACAGAGTACTGCAAGTGATTTATCTTTCCAACCACTGTTTCTTCAAAACAAGCCTTCAGCACAGAATGATGGCCCCAACTGAGTGACAACAGTCAAATGTAAAAAGTCATAAGCCTTATAAACACATGAAAAAATTTAATACTTCTTTAGTTTAAAATACACATTCTACTTTGTTTTTGTATTAAACCAGTTCTACTGAAAAAGCTCTTCCCATTTTTAAAGAATAGTGCCTTAAGATTGCCTAGTTATCCGAAGAACAAGGTACGTGAAACATTAAGTATTCACCATACGGTCTCAAGCATACTTTTTTCATTCTTGCTGTCTCTCCAGATGCACTAAAACCAGCAAACTGAATCCGTTTGTGCTGTGTGAAACCAGAATTGTATATCACATTTAAAATCGATCTCCTCTGTCTGTATCAGCCTTTCTGACCAGGTGTTTCAGAAGAACAGAACAGCAAAGACTGGACTTACATGCAACATCATCACTTATGGCATGTGGGCATTTTCTTAATAGTTACAGCAAATTAGGACTTCACCAACATTGCAATTTTACTGGGAAACTTGTATAGCATGCTGCCAGTATACAGTGTGTGTAAGCCACTAATGTGAAAAAGATTATCTTCTGCAACAGAAAGACTGTTAGGAAACAAAACTTCAGCTGTCAGCAATGGAAAGAAGTACATCCTAAAACATTTTTATACTGAACTTCTTGAAATTTAAGGCAAATGTCTCCCTTTAAGAAAGGAAAAAAAGGAGGAAAGCAGTGAGCAATGAAACTACATGAAAATACCAGTTAAAAAAGTGTGCAGTACAGCTAAACAGATAAAATGTTGCTTAAAAGACAAGCTTTAATCAGTCTCATGGGCAAATCAAAACACACAAAAACGATAGCACTTCTAAATGGTGAACATGCTTCCACAGTGAAGCTGTATCTTTCTGTAACAGCAAGTCATGCCAAAACAAAGAAAAGTAAAAATTAATAACCCAGTTTAAATCTGTACCATACTGAAGCAGCAGAAATGCTAAATGAGTAATATGACAAAAGAATATTAAATTATCTTCAAATTGATCAGAAGCAGCCAGTCTGCAAAAGAGTTTGCAAGCCCAATAAATGAGCAAGTATGAAAGGAGCCTTTGAGAATTTGAAGGCTGTATCGCAAAAGCTCAATGAATGATTTGTCTGTGATAGACATTACTTTCCCAAAGTTTTTAAAAACTAGGGATGAATGAACAAGGACCTGCCTGAAAGATTTTAGAACAGATTTGTGAATCAGGACCAACTCATTAGGATTTAATGGTACTCTTTAAACACCAACTGGACAGCATGAAGTTGAAGAGTAGTAACGCCTCAAAAGACTAAATAAGTCTCTGAAGGAGTCAGTACCTTCTTCAGAAAGGAGAGGAATAAATAACTAGTTTTCATAACTGAAAAGATTTCAAAGCTCCTTTTTCATCATCAATTGATGTGAAAAATGCAGAATACTCAAAGCTAACCATGACTGTAGTCTCCAAAAGATCTTGATTCTGACAAGAACCTCATGGCTGGAACAATAGATGGAATTTATCGCACGACTAATGAATCTGGTATGAAAACTCCAACCCTAAGATTCTACTCCCTTCAGAAATTTCTGTAACTGTAGAAAAATCACTGAAAACATCAGCCCAAGCTATCAAATGGAAACAAGCTTACTAGTTCAAGAAAACAGGAGATAGCATTTAGAAATTATCTATGCTGAATACCATCAACTAGTCTCGAACCTAAGAGAAGCAAGATTTAGAAAACCTGCACAGGGCAGTACGGATCAGATGTAAAACCACACTCACATCAGGCAAGATTGAATAGACTAAAACTTCATCCTTGAGCACGACTGCAAAGGACAGAGGTCTACAAAATAACTGACAAGGCTTGTAGGAAAATGATTCATTGTTTCTCATAACAGGAACTAGACAGTTGTCAGACAGGTTTAATATAAAGTACTTTTGTATGCCCTTCAGATTTGGTTTTAGCTTTTATTAAAACACAAGTCCCGAGGAAAAGAAACACTTAAGTAAGCCTAGCAGGCTACAAATAATAGATCACTACTCACCCCATTTAGCAGATGTTTAAGCAAAGGTAACAACCAGAAATGCTTCCCGCCTAGATGGAGGTTAAATCTGACCAAGCATGTATAAGACAAAGTTTGGTCCTAAATCCACACTAACTCACTTCCCTGTCTAGGCTGCAGGGGGTGCCTGGCAGTTACTTCTAACTGTATTTTATATTCTTGTTTGTGCATTCCAAGGAAGCATTGGCTAGTAATAAGATGCATGTAAACCACTTCACATTAAGACCTACTATTGAGGAATAGATTTTTAATATTTACTTAGACATAAGCAACTGAAAAGTGCATACAAGCTTTCAATCGCTCAACAATATTGATCTTGGTCTTCAGGGATCTTCATACTCTTTTTTTTTTTTTTTTTACATGAAATACTGCAACATTTTCCTTTTTGTTTATTTGAAATAGGCATGTAATGGGATTCTTGCTAAGGGTGTAATAGTACTTGATCTTTAAAGTTTGAGACAACCTTTCCACTAGTTGGGGAACATGAAAATAACGCATACAGCCTAATAAAATGATGTAGAAGTTGGCCAGTTGATCTTAAAGTACTTCTGCGTTCTCAAAAACTTGACCAGACGTTCAGAATAAAAGATCAAGAGGGATATTATCAATGGATTTGTAAGTCAAGATTAAATTTGCACATGGCAACAGAACATTTCTGCATGACCATATGAAAGTATTCACATCCATGAAACAAAGCCTTCATACAGAAGTACCTAGATGAGAAAACTTCAGAACACACAAACTTCTGGTAGAATTCTCATGTTTTATTTCAATTAATCCACACAGACATAGAAATAAGTTATAGCAGTTTTTGTTAAGAAACTGCAGTTTCAACAAACAACAAGGTTCCTGTTTGAACACAATCACTGAAGATGTGTAGTTTTAGCCATTGCTTGTCTCAATTTCCCCTTCCAGACAACATGCTACAGATGACAACTGGAGTCATCTAGTATCAATTCATAAATCAGCGGCTCAAATCAGGAGCTGATGTTTAATCAGTTCTAATCTTGTGCACATGCTGGTTTCCTCCCTGTAAAAGAAGTTTTATTTAATTTGCAGTCAGTGTCGCACACACAAGAGAGATAACTGGCCTAACGTTGAGCTGTATGAACATGCTACATGACGCTAATCCTTAAGTCAGCCATTTCTCCATAAAAATTTCTTCATTTGCACAGGATAGGATTCTCCTTTCCTGTATCGTTAGTATGGATTCCATTCCAGAGAACTAGCCAGATGAGAGTAAATGGATCCAATAACTATTGTGACTATAAGCTTTCCTCAGACTTTTTCCCATTTAGATTGGCTAAATCTATATAAAGTTCTAACAATTTCCACTCAGGTTTCCACTAGTCCAAACTAATTTTGTTTCTCTTTTTTTTCCCTTTTATTTTTTACATAAGGAATAATTTAAATTTCTTTACATATGGGAGACAATCCAGCCACTAATATCTGATAATCCTTTTTACACTACATACCTGGAGACCAACCAATTTGCAAGGAACTCTTTTCACTCAGGATATTTCAGAGGTTCATGAAGCATCAACACACTTGAGAAACCTGGAAAATAAGATTTACATGAAACTGATATTAAGACTCAGATAATATGATAATCAGATGACAGTTCAAAACCTACCTACAAGCTATTTTGAATGCAATAGAGTTGATTTGGTAACTTCCTGAGGTTCAGTAGTTTCATGAATGTGTTCCTCTCAGCATGATCCAAAGAAGAGTTTCAACCTCACCTCTGGATTTGAGAGAGAACTTTTATACCCCTCTGTGTTGGCCACTTAAGACACTGCCAGACTTAAGAGGGCAAAGCATAAAAGGGGAGTAGGTTATAGTGCCATTTTATTCTTATTAACTAAGATGATCTGAACTTACCATTTATGTAAAAGAGGTATTACAATTTACTTGAAATTTGTGAGTTATTGAAAAAAAAGATTTAAAATTATCTGCCATTGTCATTACACTAGAGCACACTTACCTTCTAGCAAAAGGTATTCATTCCTAAGAAGTCTTGAGCCTTGGTTCTAATTTAGGTGTGATCATCCATTTCTACAATATTTCAAACATGGAGTTGCTAAGTGGGGCCCCTAAACAGCACAAAAAATACAACTATTATTAAATTGTAATTTATATTATGTCTAATTACAGAGCTTCTTAAAGCCATAGTCTACAAAGGTGCTATTATGTTGAATTAGACATTTATAAAGCCATATTCAACAAAGTTGCAGAAGTTATGTACATAAAGTTTATTACCAAATCAAGACCTAGAGCAAAAGTAGTAAATGGTTCAATCTGTTGAAAAGATTATTTTCAAACAGCCCATTTAAACTATATAGAACATCTTTTAAAATATACTAATCAGAAACAATGGAAAGTTTATTAAGCCTAAATTGCTTAGTGTTGACACTACCTGAAGCACGCTGTAAATTTCTAGATTTAACAGACTGATCTTTACCAGCCAATTCATTGCTACCTTGTGCCTACTTAACATATACCTTGTAAGAAATTACTCAGAACTCAACCAAAAGAGACATCAAAGGTCACTGTTACAGACACATTCAAAGGCTCCGTGGAAGGCCTATGCAATCAGTGACTTTTGTTTGAGAAGTTAAGTCCATTTGAACTTAAAAGCCTACAGCATTCAGTACCCTACATGCTGCAGGTTGTAACTGTAATTTTCTTGATGCAGCCTATACAGAATGAAACCACTGCACTGAAGCAGATAAAAAGTCTGTGCAGCTCAACGCCTATAATTTAGAAAAGAGCAGAGGGGTACAAATGTACGCAAATACTTCTTTGTCTCACGGTGATACAGCCCAGCAGCTTCAGATATGTTTAAGCAGCACAAAGCTTCAGGATCCAAAGCCCTCCGTTGCTGAAGCCCAAAGCATTACCTAACCAACCCCAGGCTGCGTGATATGCCATGAGGTCGGTGTGTCCCCTTACCTATAGGCCCTCAAAGCCACGACTCCTGATCCCCAGCGCTTCCCACCGGCGAGGCCTACTGTGCTTTGCCTCCTGCGGCAGGCCAGCGGGCAAAGCCTCCGGGGGCACTGGAAGGCCCTGCCGGTACCTCGGGACGCTGTCTGCCGCCTTCCTCCCCGCCGGGCGGCCGCCATGGGGGTGCGTACGGCCCAGGCCACGCACTGCAGGGAAGGTGGGGGGAGAGGGAGGGGCGGAGAGAGAAAAGTCAGCCCGGAGCAGGGAGGTAGGGGGCGCCGGGGAAGGGAAGGGAGAGGGGCCGCTTGTGCCTCACGACAGGATGCAGGGCGGAGAGGAGGGCTCCGCACTGGGTTTTTGTGAGGGAAAGGTGCTCTATCCCCCTGTGTTGGCTCCTCAGACCACCGCCAGGATCCGAGAGGGCAAGATGTGAAGGGAAGACACGAGGAGGGCCCGCCCGATCCCCACAACCCGTCCGTTCGGAGCCCGGGGCCGCCCGTGGGAAGCCCTCACGAGGCCGCCTTACCGCAGCGACGGGCTACACGCAAAGAAGGAGGAATGCCCCCTCCCGCCGCCTTATATACCGCCCCGCCGCTCCCGCGAGACCAGCGGGAAGGGCGGCGCCGCCTATTGGTGGAGCTGGCGCACGTGGCCCTCCCCTGAGGTGGGAGGGGGTGGGGGCGAGCGCTGTGGGGAGGCCGCCGTGCCGCGCCTCCCCGGCGGGCAGGCGGGGCGGGGCTGCCGCCGGAGCGGGGGGCCGGCCAGTCACCCCCCGGCCGCTGCCGTCCGGGGTGAGGGGCTGGCATTCTGCCGCGCCCCTGTTGCTCGGTCGCGCTTCGCTGCCGCCGTCAGTCAGGGTCACGCCGGGGCTTTCGTCTTCCTTTGGGGCGTAGTTGTCTATCTCTGCCCAGGCCGGACTCTAAAGGCCCGGAGGTCTTTAGCTTAGAGAAACAAAAGCGTCTTCGGTGTGAAGTAGCAGCTGTGTAGCGGTTTTGAGGAACTAAATGCTGCTGATCTCTGTCTAAAACTCCCGTGTAAGCCCTACTTTAGGAGGCTTAGGATCCGCCTGTGAGGGTAGTGGAGTAAGCCTCAAGCCTGTGCTGATGCCCTGGCTGGGGTTACGGCACATGCAGCTGGCTCTGGAGCCCCGCTGGGCCACGGGGTGCCCGGGCGGCATGGTGGGACCAGGCCTGGCACCCTGCGAATTACCGCACAAGGCACATGGCTGGTGTTCTGCCTCAGCTGAGATGTGCTTCCTGACTGGGGATGCCACTAAGAGGTTTTAGTACAAGCAGATTAGCATAAACTGGGAATTAGTAGTCTGTAGCACAGAGACTTCGAATGTTGCCCAGCAAATCTAGTAGGTAGGAACCACAACGTCTTGGTTACCATGGAGTTCTGAATTCGACAGAAGTCCCTGCTTCACAAAGAGGTGGCTATATTGCCGATAATTCATAGCTTCCTTTCTCAGGGAGTGTTATGGTTTGAGAAACGCACAACAATTTATTGTCGTTTAGACAATTATTCTATCATCTGATGACCCCTTGCCCCCCCTCCCAGGAAGGGGAATTGGGAAAAAAACAAGGAAACCTGGGGGTTGAAATAGAAACAGATTTAATAGAATAAGACTAGGTAATTAACATTAATAACAATAAAGAACCAATATTGATCCCAATACTAAAATAAAATATACAAGGATTATACTCAGCCGATTCTATCAGTAGGAAGCTGTGCACTTCCAGCAGTGGATAATAAATGTTGGACACTGTGAGCGCTACAGCTTCGGGAGGAAGGGAAGGGCTCCGGGTATGCGGCACCAGGGAAGAAGTTCTCTGGACCACCACCATCAAAGAAGAGAGAGCTTCGCAGCAAACTTTCTAATTTATATTGAATATGACGTTCATGGTATGAAATAATCCTGTTGGCCAATGTGGGTCAAGTGCTCAGGTCTTACTCCTCCTCATCCCTGCACCTGGCGAGCTCGAAAACACCGAGACCTTGAAACCCACATACCATAGCTGGCTATAAACTAAATATTTTCACAAATTCAGACACTAGAGTCTTCTAAAAATACAGTTTTCCCAAGCATTAGAAAAGAAATTAGTCCTGTGTCGCTCAAACCAGGACAGGGAGAAACAGTATTCCTTGGCTCATATGCTAAGCAGCACAGCCCCTGTAAGCATGTGGAAAGAAAATAACAGGTTGGCCCACCACCCCCCAGAGTTTTCTGAACCCTGCATTTAAAATACCCTCAGCAGATCTAAACCAATCTGATTCAGCCTGAAACAAACAGTCACATAGTTGCAACCAAGGGGTAGCACTAGAAATTGTTTCTTATCACTTCCAGTTACCTTTTCTGTCTAATTCTTGCTACTTGCTTAAAACGGTGCAGATGTAATCCCTGTGCNTTCTCTGGACCACCACCATCAAAGAAGAGAGAGCTTCGCAGCAAACTTTCTAATTTATATTGAATATGACGTTCATGGTATGAAATAATCCTGTTGGCCAATGTGGGTCAAGTGCTCAGGTCTTACTCCTCCTCATCCCTGCACCTGGCGAGCTCGAAAACACCGAGACCTTGAAACCCACATACCATAGCTGGCTATAAACTAAATATTTTCACAAATTCAGACACTAGAGTCTTCTAAAAATACAGTTTTCCCAAGCATTAGAAAAGAAATTAGTCCTGTGTCGCTCAAACCAGGACAGGGAGAAACAGTATTCCTTGGCTCATATGCTAAGCAGCACAGCCCCTGTAAGCATGTGGAAAGAAAATAACAGGTTGGCCCACCACCCCCCAGAGTTTTCTGAACCCTGCATTTAAAATACCCTCAGCAGATCTAAACCAATCTGATTCAGCCTGAAACAAACAGTCACATAGTTGCAACCAAGGGGTAGCACTAGAAATTGTTTCTTATCACTTCCAGTTACCTTTTCTGTCTAATTCTTGCTACTTGCTTAAAACGGTGCAGATGTAATCCCTGTGCCAGTATGTTTATTGTGACAACATCAGGATTCAAATGCGGTCTCAGGGCTCTAGGTAAATCACTCTCTGGATACAAATTTGTGAGGCGTGTAGCTTCAAGTTATTTCCGGTAGGGTTCTCTGCAATAATCATTTTCTACAGTTAGACACAGAAGTCAGATCAGTCCTCTCTTGTAATGTAGCCAAAAAGATGATGTGGCATCCAACCTTTGTTTTTACAACCTGTGCGAGTAGGATGTACATTAAGCTCAGTTTCTTCTTTTCCAGTACAGAGTGTAAACTGGCACCTCACGCAAACCAGTGATCAGTATCCATCCCAGATGAGCACTTTAGTCATTCAGATAAAATCCTACTCCTTTTTCTTCCCCTGCATGAGCTTTCTTCTGTCCTCCCCATGCAAACTTTGCATTGTTTGCCTTCTCTCCAGCTCCATGAAACTTACTTTCTTGTCTGATAGGGGCACAACTTCAAGAGGAGGAATGCAGAGGCCACTTGCCCTGCCAAACCTTCCCTATAGAATAAGTTACTGTCCTAGCAAGGGTCAGATTGGGTTTCCCTGTTTCCTGGACAAGTGCTGTAATCATTGAGTTACTGCCTACAAGACTAGAGGCAGATCTGCCATTTCTATGGGTTTTTTTGGAGAGAAAGGGCTGCCTCTAACTTTTATCTGAACAGACTTCTCAGCTGGCACTGAGTCTGCCTACAAGCCTGTGTATCTTGGGGACTTGTGGGAAAGCCCACATTACTGGTGGATCTAGGTACACCTTAATGTTGAGATGGATCCTGGATCACTAACCAGGAGAGATGCAGGTCTGGTCATGAGCAGAATTTGCAGGAACTTTTGTTATCTTGGGAGCTTGTGTCGTGATTTGGGCCAGATTGGCCCCATCAGACAGAATGAAAGATGCTCTCTCTCTCCTGCTCCGCTTCTGAAGGCAGGCAAGAGAGAGAGAGAAAAAGAGAGACTTAAGAGTTTAGAAGGAACTAAACTACTTTAATGAAATATTAATAATAAAATAATAAAAAGAAAATAATGAAATATATACAAAACTGTATCAAGCTCCCAGGATGACAATCACGTCACCAGCAGGCGCTGGGGAAGTCCAAGACTGGACTCAGTGA